>WNHD01002886.1:15724-29589 GCA_011057455.1 Ganaspis sp. Gsp50
TTTGTAACAATACTTTGTAACAATACTTTGTAACAATACTTTGTAACAATATTTCCTATAACCATAGTTTGTAACAATAGGATTGTAACAATATTTCCTATAACCATAGTTTTTAACATAATATTTTCTAACAATAGTATGTAATAATATTTTGTAACATCTATTTTGTGCGTAAAATATAGATAATTGGAAATGTTTAATATATACGATTACGAACTAAAAAACGTAATCAATGAATAATTAATAAGTGACAAAATTTAAATAAGTATTGATTTTAAAATCACGAATAAAGCAGAGCTAGAATAAATTAGAATAATAATATATTAAAGTATATATGTATAGATAAAAATGACAGTCTTAGTAATCTGTATGAACTTTTGATTTTTCGGAGCAAGTTTCACTGATTAAAAAGTTGGCCTATACGAGGTCCGGTTCAAGATCAAATTCGTTACATCCGCCTCAATTCGACTGACATACTGTCAGACAAACTGATACGATTTTTTGTTAATATTAATCGAACGTTTAAATTTAAATTCAAAAGACGTTGTAGCTTCAGCAATACGATATGTATCAAAACGATAGTGAATAAAGTACAGTAACTGCCGTTAGCAACGCAGATTAAAGTAACTTTACACTGAAAATTATCTGTTTTCATTAAAATTAAACTGGCATTCTTAAAATAAAACACGAAAAAGATGTTTGAACGTATTAAGAACACTGTTATCAAAAAATGAAACAAATTACTTTGCTTTCATTGATCAACTCTGCTAACGTCAGTTACACATGAAATATAAATATATGCATATTAGGCTTAATATATCACACTATTATTATTCTTATTACGTTATTTTGCGTAATAGGAATACCCCTTTCGTCACTAAGGAAGAAAGTGAAGTCATTTTTACGTGAAAGTAGACGTTCAAAAGTTTGTGACTATAGCAATTTTTGTAAAATCAGAATTCTGATATCCCTGTCGAATGTTAAAATAAATGTAAATTTGGGGGTAGTAAAAAGCAGTTTTTTAATTTTTACCAAAACATCAGTGAGAACCGAATAGAGATTGAAATCCATATTTTAATAAATTAAGAGTATAAAGTAAAGTAAAATAATAATTGACTTATTGTTATGAGCTGCTAAGAGTCGTTTGAACAATAACATTAATAAAAAAGTGAATGCAGAGTTGTAGTTACAACTAGTTCAAATACTTGACAATTCTCCGCAAGTTATTTGGAATACGAATTTGTCTTTAAAAATGTTTATAGCCCATTGAATATGTTTCACGTTCGGATATTTATGACAATTTTTTTCAGTACAGTTTCTAGCACAATTTCCACGATTCCAATAAAAACATAATACTTGTTTTGTATGAGTTTATAAAAGTTGTATTTAATTTTACGTTAGCAGAACTTAAGAATGAAATGAAACTAAACAGCGTTGTAATAGTCACAAAGTCTGTTGCAAAACGATTGAAACTCTTCAGAACTTTTTTAAGAAAGTTGCAAGGAAAAAAGCATTTAAGGAATGTAGTTACGATATCCCATGAAAGAAAAATTGCAGTCGATTTCTTTAAATAACTTAGATTTCTTTAAATAACTTAGATTTCTTTAAATAACTTAGATTTATGCAATGATTTTAATGAAATAGTATATATTTGTAGTCAGTAATTTTTGTATGATTTTTCATTTCTTGTTATTTTAAACCTTTATTTATTACTTCCTCATATAGGAAGTAGTTTTGTTTATATTCCCATTCGTTCTCTGTAGTTTACTTTACGAATGGTTTTTTGTACGTTTTATGCTCTTTTTTAAGAAGTATTTTTACTTTTTGTATACATTATAATGTATTTGTTAGTTTTCCTTTAATTTGTAGAGTCTATTTTTGTAAATGTCAGTTTTGTTAGTGTTTTCTTTTATTAAAAATTTTCTCGCGGTTAAATCGTACTACATAATTGAAATAATATTGTTTATATTTGGTGTGCAGTGTTGTTTATTTGTTAATAGAATAATATTGTTCATACTTATAGTCTGTAGTATTTTTATTTGTTATTCGTTTATTATTCGTTAAATAACTATTATTTGATGTTCTTCGTTTATTATTCGTTAAATAACTATTATTTGTTGTTCTTCGTTTATTATTCGTTAAATTACTATTGTTATTTGTTGTTATTCGTTATATTATTATTGTTATTATCTGTTATACATCGTTATTGTTTATTCGTATATTTTTAAACTGCATTTAATTACATTTGTATTTTTATCAACTGCTTGCAATAGTGTATATTCGTTAACAATATCAATGTTTTCAATAAAAGTATTCAATAAGTATTTGACACATGAATTCAATATTTGCGATATTGAAGCACAACATAAACAACTTCAATTTCTCGTCTCATTACTGGTTCTCTATTTTCTATTGACTAAAACTTTTATTTCAATTAATTATTAAAGAAAAATTTTCAAGAAATTACTTTCGGGTAAGGCAACAAGTTTACTTTGTTTAGTAAACAAAGTAAACAATGTACAGAATCATGTTAACTGAATATTATATACTATACATTGAATTAGGAAAAGTTTCTCTTCTGCAATGTTACAGTATTATTTATTCTATTTTTACAAGTCAAATTAGTATTCCAAAATTAGACACACCAAATAAATGATTTGAATAAACTCAAAAAAATTCCCCGGTACTTTTATCCACAAGACGAAAATTTTTTCCTCCAATCGGTTCAAACCGGATTCGAGTTTTGAAAACATTTGTTGCACCAAATGTTTCTTGTTTTGGTTCAAAAAATTGATAACAATTGAGCTGCTTCATAATAACAGGTACAATAATAATAATGGACCTTATGAACAATGGTTACATTTTGTATTATTATTTGGTCTTTTTGTTTTTATTGTATGGTTTTTATATTGTTGTATAGTTTTTATATTGTTGTATAGTTTTTATATTGTTGTATAGTTTTTATATTTTTGTATAGTTTTTATATTATTGTATGGTTTATTATTATTATTATAGGCCATTAATTTATTCATTTGTAGTGTACCTTTTATTATGATGGGGGCTGTTATGGTTATTTGAAGGGATGGTTTTAAGAAAGTAGGAGACTAACCTGGTCATTGTACAGTGTATACTGGGGTGGCGGCGTGTGAGGTGGTGGATACGGTGGCGGGAATTGCCAGATGAACTGTTCAGCAGTGGCTGTGGTCGTGGTGAAGATTGGATCAGGTTCCACGGTGTTATTGTCCAAGGTGACGACTGAGGTGGTGGTTGTCGTGACGACGGTGGTCTGCGTGCAACAACCTTCAGCTGGAGCCGTGACGACGGAAGTCGTCGAGACGACGTTGTTCCCAGGTGTGGCTGTTTGGACAACAGCAGGTTCGGGATGCTGAGCATTGGCATGATCCTCCCTCTTCCGCAGCTTGCTGCGGACAAGACGAATCGCAATCATGGTCCCGTTGCTCCCGACCATCTTCTTGTACTTAATGTACAGCCTCGTGAGCTTCTTTGCTACGTTGGTAGGAATTTTCAGGCTGTTTTATGGCGAATTCTCGACCAAGTCGAGAATTCTTACCGTCTCAAGAGAATAAAAAACAATGAAACAAAGGAAACTTTGAGAGTTTGTTGATCTAGTTCTTCTCAAAGAGAAGAGGATTTTGCTAAAAGGTTTCCATCACTAAAGTTCCTGAGAGAATCAAACGAGCACTGACTTGAACAAATTTTGTTTATAACTAACGTCGAACAGTTTGTCCCCACTCGTTGTTTGGTTGAACGATAATAAATAAAATTATTTACACTTTATACAGTCACACGCTGATGACGCGGCACCATTTAAACTTGGTTTTGAGTTTAGTTGCTTGACTAGTTTAATGTATCCTTGGTTGTCAGATTCTTGTTGTTTTCTTGATTGATTATTGCTGATTTAAGTAACAACTAAGGGAGTAACTACTGCCACTCAGCTGCACTCTCACTGGAGACTCAGTGAAGAGAGGTAAAGAGTTACCAAGAACTCCTACCTTGCCTCGCTCATTTCTCAAGAGCTCAAACTGAGGTCTGAACTCGAAACTGACGCGCGGAGCTTTTATATAGCCGCGTTTTGACGTCACAGACGCGTGCCACGCCGATTGGACGGCGCGAGCCAACCAACCTAAGCGCCACGAGGGATCCCAAGAAATGGTCAAAAGCTTTCCTACATGCGGAAGAACTTGATGGACTCAAACTTCCCCGTTTAAACGAGGTCACGACCTATCGTCTCAAGATCGAATTTTCAAAAAGCGTCATTTCAATTTTAACTATGCGATTTTTAACAGTAATCTATTCAGGTTTCATTGATCGTCACACTTTCCCACTTGGAAAGCTTGCTTTATCGCTCTATTCAGCACACAACCCTATAAAGATAAAGTGTAAAGGTGAAATTATTATCTTTGAACTTATTTCAATTTTATTACTCCAGTTTGCTATTATTGCGATAAGAAATTCTTTCCAAGTGGAGAGAGTGCCTGTTTACTACATAGAGTAGTAAATTTATGTCCCTTGTGCAATGACCCTATACATATCTAGATTCCATTTAAAAACAAAAAAGAAATCAATTTTCAAGGGTCTTTATTCAGTTGCTTAAAATTAGTCAAACATTGCAATATCATTTTTCCTTCAAGAGTAGAAATTGAGAGTAGAGGAGGCTTTACTCCAATTTTGTATTAAAGATTTTCAAAAACAGTTGTTAGAAAAAGGAACACCATTTTCAAACTATTTGATACAAGATTAATTAGAGCGTTTCAAAATCACGAAAATTTTAATTAAAAGTTGCGATCAATTGTATAGTTTTTATTTCATTCGTGAGTAGTGAAATTTCTTTGTCAGTGAAAGTAAAAAGATTCCAATGATTGCAGCTTTTTCTTAACCATTTAAACTTTTATTTTTCTGTAAGCGCGCTAAAGGTATATATACAGTTTGAACTCATTTTCTAATTACAGGGGAAATTTTCGCGACGTCACACTTAAGAACTCCCCCTATCCTATGTCACGTTTTGTCACATTCAGAATACGTCATTTGTAAATATTCCATTATTGTAAACTACTAAAACTGAAAAATAAGTTGAATGCCAAGGTTAAAAATAAAATTTTGTGACGTCAAAATCGTTAAATCATCAGCTTTTTTTGTTAAATCATTTAACAACGGATAATAACGAATATTATCGTAATAATAACAATAATAAAAACAAAATTAATTATTATCGACTTTTGAACATTACTACAAAACGAGAAGAAAAATTAATAATGTAAACATATTATTTTAATCCGAGAATGCAATTCACATTAACTTTGCGTTATTCTATCTATTAAATCACGTTTCTATTAAATATTATATCAAAACGTTGCTTAAATTAATTTATCCATTACAATGTACAATTTGTGCATCAATTACGTACAATTTGTGTAATTATAGTCAACTATGATGAACATGTTGAAATATATAGCACACTTTATAAGCATTAAAACTGTATATAAAAAAATATGTATAAAATTGTGCATGTATAAAAATTAAAAGTAGATTTGTAAAAGTATAACAATAAAAAACGTGTTCAAATAAAGAGAATAAAAACGTGATAACACAAAAGGTATTACGAATCACAAGGAATTTTTGAGAAAATAAAAGGAAATCTGCGTCTTTAACATTAAGAAAAATATTCTTTGTTCAAAAAGAAAATATGATATTTCTTTCTACAAATCAACTAATAATTTGAAGACTTAATTATAAATTACACCCTCACAGCAACCGGACGCGAAACGTCATTCTTTTTCATGTAATGAGCTAATTCATATCTTTAGTTTTTTCTACGAGAATTCTTAGAAAGAAAATCATTTTTTGAAATTTATCAAAGAACGTTCATTATTTAAGTAACGTTTTCATTCAAGTTTTAACAAAATACAAACATGTCTGTAAGGTGAGTTTTGCGAAAACTTTTGGGCCTCAAAAATTGAGTTTAAATAAATAATATTTTGAATATAAAAATGTAATCCTTTGAAAAATATAAATTATAACTATACAATTTACAAGAAAAAATAGAATTGGTTTATCCAGGGTTTATATAAATACAAAACGTTCGAGTACATTCTACAGGTTAAAATTCAAGTTCATTTTACAGATGTATTGACAAAAGCTCAGGTACTCTATTTATTAATTACGCCGTATGTAGAGACAGACATAATATAAAAGAACTACGTTTTACTTGAGTTACGGAAATTTCGATAAACAAGATGTTTTTTGCGACTTGAATGAACCACTACGCGTCTTCAAATAATATTTTACTTTCAACTTTCAAAACACTTGTAAATGTGTTCTTCTACAATTAAAGCTTTTTATAACACTAAAAACCCAGTTTCAAACGAGTTGATAGTCATTTATCAAAAGGCAATTGTTTGTTGAGTTTTTATCCTCGTTATTGAAAAACAAAAACGTTCACTTCAAAATAAGTTGAACAGGTGTAAAACTTTTTTATTTCAAAAGTATAATAATCTGCAATTATAAATGCATATCATGTAAAAGGTAAGCGATTCTTTGTGACCTAGTGTCTAGGCTCCAAGGCTTACTCAGAACTTCCTTATGTTTCTTTCATTAACACTAATAAAATTTACATTAATTTTAAGTGATGATTACTTCAATTTTGACAATTGTTATCAACAGGTTGTGTCTTATTTATTCTACACATTCTGCTACTATAGCTTTAACAATTCAATATACAATATAACTAACAGAGCTCTTACAAGGTAATAGCTAATTTTCTGATTTTCTAAAAACCTAACTACCAAATAAGAAATTAATCATAACTGATTAAAGACGCAGATTGCTTTTAAGGTAGAAATATTTTACAATCGTGCAAAATGATTATAAAAACATTGGCAGGATATGATAAACGATTTCTGTGAAAGATTTTCATTCAAGATTGATTTGACTGAACGGATATCAGCATTGTCATTGAGAATCATTGCTATTTTAGACTCCTACTATCACTGCTATCAAGATCAATTGAATTGAATATCAGTATAATAACTTGAGCTACAAGAATCTACTCTAAATAATTATAAACACGTATAAACATTTTAGCCTTAGATTGCGGTATTCTACTTTACAATATTTTAACAAAAATTATGTCATTTTAGCAAATATTGTGGTAATTTAGTGAACATTATGCAATTTTACTGAAAGTAATGTAATTTTACTTAATATAATGTAATTTTACTTAATATAATGCAATTTTACTTAATATAATGCAATTTTACTTAATATAATGCAATTTTACTTAATATAATGTAATTTCACATAATATAATGCAATTTTACTGAATAATATGCAATTTTATTAAACATTACGGTATTTTACTTAAGATTAGCTACAAAACAATTTTTACAAAGATGTGTGCAAAAATTTAGTATCATATTTATTTCCTGAATATAAGGAAATGATCAATGAAACTTGAACCAAATGTATTTTGCATTCAACTGACAAATCCGATCCAAAATTAAAATCAGCTTCGTTAATGGATTTTTTATGAGGCGACTTTGTACGCTTTTGAAACAGTAAATAGTTCCATTGGAGAATTTAACCTAGGATGACTTTCCTTATTCGGCAGACGTTCTTTTAATTTTTTCTCACGAATCTTAACTTGGCGACATTCGACTTAACTACTAAAAATATGCAAAAACAAATCAATGAAAATTAAACCCAATTTTGTGTCTTGTCATAATTTGTAGAAGAACAAATGTTCTTCCAAAAGAAAGTTATTCCCGAGGTTCACTGATTGTGAGATCCAAGAGATCTTGAGATGGCGCAATCTATATAAGAGTCCAGTTTATTTTTTTGAGGGAATTTTTCGTCGTCACCAATCGTCTCTGTTCATTTCTTGTTGTCAGTGGTCATTTCTAGTTGTCTCTATAATGGTCACCACTATTGCACGCTGACGCTGTACGTTTTTTATCATAGCAAAGTAAAATACTACACATTCAAAATAAACTTTGTTGACATTTAGGTTAGATTTGAGATTGCTTAGTGCTTAAAATTTTAAATTAATTTAATTTTTTAAAATTAAGTTTTAAAACAAGATTTTGAAATTAATTATTTTTACTACATATTTACATGAATATTTTATAATTTTTTTCAGCCTAAAGATATTAGTGGGTGGACCAACTTAGGCGATAAACCGTCTAAAGTGACTCCCCTAAAGTGACTCCAATTATAATAAATATAATTATTATTTTTATTATGTCTAACTCTATTTAAATAATAAAAAGTAATATAATATGTACATGCTCGTGCGTATATTATGAAATTAATTTTTATATAATTTCTCAACAATAATAATGTAGTAACTATAAATAATAATTTTTTTCGATACTGCTGGAAAATAAAAATAAAAAGTAATTCAATTATTAAATTTTAATAATGAAGTTATTTATTTTCAAACAATTTACTTGCATTAAAACATTTTTAATAATTATTGAAATCGAGATTTAAACAGAAAACTTGAAACGTCAGTAGGATTTGGCGATTTTAAGTAGATAGTATGATTGCCTCATCGTCAGTTGAGATCGCTTGTCGTCAGTGAGGATCATTCGTCGTCAGTTAGGATCGCTGATTCTCAGTTATGAACGCTTGTCGTATGTTGCGTCCATAGTCGTCCCGTCGTCAGATGAAGAAGTGAATAGCCCCTATGTTATTCCTCATTATTATTCTCAACCTATTGTTTTAAAATATAAAAAAATTTATAATCATTGTAAACACAACCAAGCAATTACCACGAAGTGATAAAAAATAAGTTTTCATTACGATAATGATGCTGTTAAGTTTTTCAGAGTAACAGAGAAACAAAATAAAAAAGATAAATAAAAAACAGATTGTATTGTATTTGTAAAAAGTTTATAGATCATTAGTCGGATGAGATATAAATTTTCGATAAGTTAGAGCTAATTTGACAAGAATGTGATTATATCGATCACTAGCTGCATCACGAAATCGTTACGTATGTAGTAAATTGTCGACGGACCTTGAAAAAAGTTAAGGACAAGTAATGTATGACATAATAGCTAAGCGAAGAATCGAGAATCGAGTAAACTTGACATTCAACTGGTTATTGGAAACGCTCCATTTAAATAATTTCTTATAATTATAGTGTATATGTCTTTAATTTAAATCATAGCAATATATCTCGAGAATTATTTCAACAATCACACTATATAAATAGAACATACATGTATAAGGTACATAATTATTTTAATACACCACCCCTAAGACCGTTTTGTACTAAAAAATGGTTACAAATTAATGTTCACGAGTTCATTAAAAAGCAATGAATCCCAAAAATACTCTAGTCAATGTCATCTAACAATTGTTAATTATCTTTTCCTAATAAAAGTATCATAATTTGAATAATAATTATTCTTTTTATAACTTTTGAGAATTCGCAACAATAAATTTGCAACATTATATAATTAAAGTTTGCATTAATTGAAACTAAATTTATCCCGAATGTGAATAACTAATGTCTTTTCCTCAAGAAATAAATAAATATTACTAGCATCAATGGAAAAAATCTTTTTGAAGATGACTCACATAGAAAAAGTATACTTTACAACTTCTTACAAAATATTTTATGTAATGAAAATGTTCAGAAGTCAAGTACATTAATTATTTCGATGTTCCGATTTCTTCGAAAATTAAAGAATGGACAGGATACATTCAATACTCGACAAATCTAATCAGTGACAGGTGTTTAAAGACTAATGTGAATCATTCGCTTGCTATAAATTGCTCCAATCAAGAATTCAACGGAAACGACTCATGCTCTCTTTGCAAGAAAATTTTAATCTTCAACACTTGAATCAATTAGCTTTTCGTTCAGGTGTATATGTAAAATGATGCATCACTTGAATGAGATAATAATAGAAGCCTATGTAAAAAATACTGTAGTACATTAAATTATTATATCATAAAATAAACAAGGTTAAAAATTATTAGCAGTTATTATAGCAATTGCCAAATTTCAGATTGAAAATTAAATTTTCTTGTTCAAATCTGAAGTTAGACCAATTTTTAGTTTTTAACTCAGTCATTTCGCAATTGATGTGATATAAATTAATGTAAACCAGTCAATAATAAAGAATTTTGTAGATGAAATAGGTAATACGTTTTTAAGTGGGAACGAGATTAAAACAAGTTTTTTTTACTATGAAGAATATCAAGATCTCAGTAGTTCTAAAAACTTGTTTTGCAACAATAAAAATTTTTATTGATGGTTTTCATTTACTTTTTTGACAAAAAAATAACTAAAAGAAAATTAGCAAGAAATCCATTTTTTGTTATTGTAGCTAATTGACAACTCGAGAGTATAAAAAGTTGAGAGTATTCATTTTTCGTATAAAAAGATTCTATGAAAATCCGTATATATTCCACATGGAAAATTCTTTATAGAATTATAATTACAATAAAAAGTTGAATGAATTTAGCGATCTGCTTTTTTATAATAGTAATAATTATAATTCTAATGTAATTAATTATAATTTTTTAGTTAGAAGACATTAAAATTAAGTGTTGGAAATTCTGCACAAACACACGGATATTCCATACGGAAAATTCAAAAACAAATTATCCAGGGGAATTTTCATAAGAAGATAAGTATACATATTATAATCCTTCGGCGTGAATTTATCCATTTCTGTTTACATACAATATTGCAGGGAAACTCCATTGAAAATCGTAAGCTAATAATTAAATTTATCTCGCGTTGAAACCCGTAATTGGATTTTTCTTTCCTGCTTATCATTATAGATTATTCTCTGTCAGTCACGCGAATGGTGAATGTTTTCACGTGAATAAAATCGTTCCTTTATTCAAAGTGATTTCCATTTGATTGTAAGGTCAATGTTTAAAAAGGGATTCTAATTAGTTCCTGGTTTTTTAATCTTTATATGTATTATCACAGTGTTAATGAGAAAAAAGAGCAAACTATCGATTAATCAGGAACAACACGTTGTGCATAGAATATTATGCGACATAATTTTAATCTTTTATTCTCACTCTTTCGGTTTTGAATTATTATTCTGTCATTTTTAATTCTTATATTGTTTCTTAATATTCTTAAGATTTCTTAATATTTCATTTCTTTGTATTCTTTCTTTTTTTCTTCTTTCTATTCTTTCTGTTTTGAATTCCTGTTTTTTTTTCGTGATTTCCCTTCTTTATTAAATATCTTCCGTTATTGTTAATGGCCTTTTGTTATTTAAAATTTAATAACGGTGTTCTTTTTAGTTATGAAAAAATATAAACTTTTTTTAATTAAAGATGCGTAAGGGTACAAAAATATGAAAAATCTTTTGTTCGTGCTAAATGCGTAACTGTTCTGCGTGGATCTAAAGTTGAATAATGTTGTGCAACATTCCAACATTCGTTAATTAACAATTTGATAAACGAGACCATCTGTTGTCCTTAATTGGCTCCATTTTACTGGGACGGAAGATTTGCTCTTTCAATATTAGATAATAGAGGATTACCTACATTTCCCATCAAATTATTTCTTGAAACTTGTATAATATTCATGTTGTCAAGAAAAACATGAATCGATTCTAATTTCATGTCGAGTAGAGATTAATTTTTTTGTTTAATTAGCATAGTAACCTTTACACAGTGCTCGTTTGATTCAATGATTTAATTACTTTAAAAATTAAATATTCCTCAACAACGTACAAGCTCACGAAGCTGCAATAAGTATTACATTTAAATGAAATAACAATAGCAGTACAAAAGAAAATAGAATACAAATTCCTTTATCAGGGAGCAATAACAGCAAAGAATAATAGCATAACAATATTACCATAAAATAATAGAACAAAATAATAGAACAAAATAATAGAACAAAATAATAGAACAAAATAATAGAAGAAAATAATAGAACAAAATAATAGAACAAAATAATAGAATAAAAGAAAAGAATAAAAGAAAAGAATATTTGAAACGAATTAATTACACAAAATCCTATGATAATAATTATCGTAAAATAAAAAAGTAAATAAATAATATCAATTATAATAAAATGTTCTTACCTTATAGTAACGGCCAAGAGTACAATGATGACTCCAACTAATATCATAGCAATCAGAACACCGCATATCATATAAGCACTCTCCGATGGAAGAACTGGAAACAAAAAATGTCTAAATTAGCATTTATTACAAAATTTAAGAGAGAAAAGTTGATTATAAAAAATGTGTCCGTTCAATTATCAAACATTTAAAGGAGAAACTTTGCTTGATTGTTTATAGCTTTTCGATTGCGAGTGAGAAATCTTAACCTTGGCAAAACAGTTACTCGTGTGGCAATTTCTTAAAGAGCCAACATTCCAGATTCAATTAGTGTACAATGTGTGACATAGTTACAACTGTCTACTTTTGCAAAGACCTTTCATACCCGCGTGAATTGCATAAGCCAAAACAAAGTCTTCATTTCAGAAAAGCAACACTACTTCCTTAATTCAAATTCAGCAAGCCAAAACAACTTTGATTATAAACCCACAAAACTTATAATAAAAAACATTATAATTCGGTTTAGTTTTTAATAAAATAATCCAACCCTTTTGATAATTTACCCCATTCTCTACATTTTAATAGCAAGGTTTAAATTTCAAGACAATCGATTACATCCTTTATAATGATAATACGTAACTGATTTTATGTTAAACGATAAAGTTACGTGTGAAGACATCTCGGGGAATTCGCTTTATCAATTAATTCATGAATTAGCATTCACCTGTTAACATAAGGACAAGGCGACGTCTTGAAGGTCAATTTTTTTTAGGGGAATCCTAGCTGGGAATTTCGAACATAAATAATGAATAAAAGCATGATTTCCTAGAAAACACTTTTGTGTGAAAATCAATTAATTCATCAAAACAAACGATTTCATAATTTGTGATTGATTAGTTTTTTCAAAGTAAATAAATTTGTAAAAAATGTAGAATAAAACCATGTATATTGTACGTCATGACTTTTTCTACACTACATAAACATCATTCATTTCCGATATGTCGTAAATCATGAAATATTAATTGGGGAAAAATCAAAGTCGTCATTTTCAAACAAATACACAATAAAAACAAATAAAAGCAGTTCGACTTAAAAGCCTTTCTCTAAATGCGCATTAAAAAAATAAAAATATTCACATGTTTATATTTTTCTCAAAACTATCGCGAAGGAAGAACTTTTGGTACAAAATTTCAGGAAAATTGTTTTTACAGCGTGTTCTGTAAATTTATTTACAAAGATAATGAACACATAAATTTTGAAAATTGTTTGTATGAAAATGTTGCTTTGTTGCAATATTAGCTTTATCATTTAGTGCACGATGTAAGGTAGCCTTTTCACATTACCCACGTGAATGAGCACTAGTCACGATTCAATGTATACAGATATGCATTTGAATCATGCCAGCAAGGCGTGCAACAAGAATGAGCAATCTACCATATCGTTTAGATTTGTCCAACATGCGACAAAATCGAGGACAAAACTTGACAACGTTGGCTCCGAATTTTTGCATATTTATTCACGAATGAAAATTTGTTGTTTTCCAACAAACTTAAATTGTTTTCAAGTTAGAATTGGATCCAACTTCTTTGCAATTCTTCTAAACAAGAAATTCTATAAATATAAACTAAGGTCGTATATACAATCTGCAATTTTAATTAAAAGTGGAACCAATCGATACAGAGGTTTAATCGAAAGTAGAATAAATTGATATACAATTATTTCCATCAAAAGTTGATTTAATCAAAAGTGGATTTAATTAAAAGTGGATTCTATCAAAAGTGGATTCAATCAAAAGTG
>WNHD01002887.1:0-14323 GCA_011057455.1 Ganaspis sp. Gsp50
CAAATGTATTTTTTAGAAAACTTAAATTTTAAGATTGTTGCTATGGAAATATTTTATTTTAATTATCGTTATTTCAAAGTAAAGTGTTCAATGTTTAATGACCAATAAAAACTTAGACAACAGTCGCTTTTGTTTAGTTTTTACAATCGTTTAAAAAAACTATGGCCATCTCCCCCGGACTTACCCTATACGTCTACATTTTAAACTTTTCCATTCCAATACACAAAAAAATGTTTTTTCAAAAAATTTCCGATCAACTTTTAATTTTTTTTACGTAAATTGTTGGCCATTTTAGAAATTTTGTACTCCTTCCGAAAGTCTAATACTGTCAAGGAAATATTCAAGTAATCATTTTTTCCATCCACTTTTTATGTGTATAATATAGCGAATACATTTTCCTATAAGAACAACTTATTTTTACCTAATAATGAATATTTTATACAAGTAATAATAATAAAGTAGTACTCCTTGTTCCACATATAAATTTAATTTATAATTTATAGAGTATATGCTATAAAAGAGTCTTATAACCCACTTTAAGGTTACGTACTTGAGTCTTCAGACAGGAAAGAACTATGAACCTAAGAAACTGAAAAGTTTGTTGAACTTAAAGTTGATGACAATATATCTAACAAAATTATGTTTCAACGTTTTTAGCTTCGCTTATTAATAACTATAACACGTTACAGTTTAACATGATGTAACCCTCTCACCATTTGATGCGTTAATATGCTATCATGTATTGCATATAAATCATCTTAAACAACGAAACGGTAAACACACTTTATGACCTGCATATACGAGTATTTCTGATACGTGCGCATTATTTACGTAGACGATATATATCCTAAGATGCATTACAAAGTCTGACGATTGATTCGAGTGTAATGACCTATCATCACAAAATCAATAGATGATTTGTTCAATTTACCTATTTTATTTTATGCGGTTATCGACACACGAATAACATGTTACATTGTAACACTAAATATGGTATAGCTTTTTAAAGATTCATAATACTATTCTCATAAGAATTGATTCGAAGACTTAAGGACAAAATCACTCGAACAAGAGGTATTATAAAATATGAGTTGAATTTTAGGTTAGATGGCAACTTCGTCAGGCCCATAATGTTTTTAAAATTGCATACTGCATAAAAAATAGGAACGTGTTTAATTTAATATCCATATTTTAAAAGGTAAATAAGGTAATATCTATAAATAATCAATAATAAAAGCTTTCATCTCTTTGTTTCACTATATTATGAATTATTTTTGATAATTATTTTTATTGCATACTTGCACTATATTTGTACAGAAACATTCAAAGATAAAATATATGCCAACTATTCTAACCTGATTTCACCAGGAATTGTACTTGCCATCAGAGAAAACAAAAATATAAATAAAAAAATAAATAAATGAAAGACAGCCATAAAAAATGGATTAGTAAAATGCGGGTAAAGATCTGCGGGGTCCAACGTGCAAAAGAATATATGTATATAGATAGATAGTAAAATGACCTCATTTTACGAACAGTTGAATTACGTTTTAATTTTTAATATTACTGAATCCTTACACAAGTTTCCATACTTTTGTTCTATTTTTATAATATGGTAGCAGGTGGATTTACAATAGAAAACTTTTATCTCAAAGTTAGTAATAAAATATTTTATTATTCAAGAATTTTCCTTACCTTTTTTACAATTTTATTTAATCTTTATTAACAAATAATTGATCTAGAATTTCAAAATTGGACAACAATGGTTCTACACTTTTTAGTTAGGTATATAGTTTTACATTCAATGTACTTCTATTTTTAAAGAAAAAATCTTCACAAATAAAATGTTCTCAATGCAATCTACGATAGGGGATACCGGCACATTTTGACACATGAGATTATTCAAAAATAGTAACTCCAATTATTTACTTTGCTTCCTGCAATGTACAAGATAAAATATATGTTTCTGACAAGCTACTAATTTTGATAGTGTAATCGAAATGTTTTACTTTTGCATTTTATTCTTATTTATTTATTTCTTTTTCTTATACTCTAAATTTCTTAGAGTGAAATCTCACTCTACTAAGACTGAAAATTGGGTCACTCCGTTTCGAGTGAGAAACCCACTTTTAAAAGAGTGAGATTTCACTCTTAAAGAGTGAACTTTCACTCCAAATAAAATGCAAATTCACTCGAAGCAAAAAGTTGATATGATAAGTACATGCATCTACTTTCGGAGTGAACTTTCACTTCAATTGGAGTGAAAGTTCACTCTTTAAAAATGAGGTTTCATTCTTTTAGAGTGGGTTTCTCACTCGAAACGAAGTGGTCCCAATTTTCACTCTTAGTAGAGTGAGACCTCACTCTAAGGAATTTAGAGTGTTGTTTTATTCTTCTTCTTTATATTATTATGTGCACACAGAATAAACAAAATGTTATTAATTGGGGGGTGTTAGAGATGTAAAAACCCAAAAAGAGTATAAATGGAGGAACCAAAAAAAAAAATGTTATGCACTACCTGTTAAATTCCAAGCTAAATTGGAATTTTACGCATATGTCTGTAAAAATTCAAGTTCATTTTCTAATTTAACATTTTTTTCCGTCCATGCTTTTCGTGCGCAGAGAAACAAAAATTTATTAACTTAAAACTTGTATTTGCTTTGCGTAAAGATTTATATACTGGAAAATCAGTCAAATATAGAAATTTTTTCAGTCAAATTTAGAAATAATTTCCACGTCTTTCTTTAAAACATAGTTTTCTAAACGTTTTTGGAAAATGTTAATAAATATTAAGCATTTTTTACAAAATTGTCGTAAGAATAATTTAATATGAAACAAAAAGTTTAGTTATTTATATATGTAAAATCATTAGCATATATGATCCCTGAAAAATCAAAAGTTACCGCAAACAAAAAAAATGAAAACTCCGAAATATTTAAAAAAAAAACACTAATTAGCATAGGTATTTTTTTATCAAAAGCAACTTAATTATTAGATTAGAATTTCTCTATACGATTAGGTTTTTACGCAGCTGTGATAATAAAGTGACTAAAAATATATAATATATATACTCTTGCCTCTAATATGTTATTTGGATAATTTTGACTATAAAAATGGACCGGAAATGTAGCATATGTGGCATCAATCTCTATGGAAACTCCTAGACAAGAATGGAGAACCTCTGACACACGACATCAGCATGCCTGTCTGCATCTATCTATATTTCAAAGAGTTCGTGTGCACATACAGATGCACAACAGCAAGTTTCTGCGTGCGTATTCGTGTCATTATTCGAGGCTAGATATGTGTTATATTATGGCGCATGAATGCAAAATAGCGGGAACGTTGTGGCGATTTAACCGACAGATGAAAATCTCACGATGAAAATGTTTGAAAACAGTCGTTTTCTACTGGTGAAATACAATCAGACTGTCTAGACGACCAATTTGTGATGTTACGATTTATCGAATTACCCACCCGCTATAGGTGCGCCTGCGCACTAGAAACATTTTCCACATTTCCTTTATTGCTCGTTCAGTCGTTCACTCGAAGGGCAAAATGAAATGGAAGAAGCGAAAGAGCACAGCTATAACCGTAATACCTGCTACCGCTTAACATTTTGCAGATGCTATTAAAGAAATGACATCCCAAAAATCATTAACTGCTTCACCACTTTTTGATCGCCAAACATCTTCACCTGTCTCACTTTTCTTTCTTATGAGAAATTCGCCAATGAGTTTCAAGAAATACTTTTTCTCAATTTTTTCTGTTTATTTAACCATCTGTGAACGACATGATTTGAAAATAAATCGCTGTAATTGTAAATTAGCGAAATTTCGCTTTACTCATTTTTATAGAGAAGACGTCTATAAAAAGCTATTGTCAACACTGCAAAAACAAGTACCTTAAAAGTGACTGCAGTCACTTAAAACATCTCACGTGAAGATGTTTCTAAACAGAGCATCTTACACTGCAAAAACTGGTATCTTCGTATAAGACACTTAAATGTCTTATTTACGTTTTTAGATGCAAAAGGTGTCTTATAATTTAAGACATTCAGTGTTTAAGACATTTGAAAATGTCTAAATGTCTTCCAGTAAGACACCAACAAGACACCAGTTTTCGTAGTGTTTAAGATCTTTTATAAGTAACATTCTAGTCGTAATGTAATGAATTGTAGTCGTTTTCTGTAATGAATTTTAAACAATAATCAGCTTTACGATTGACTTGTGTTAAACATAAAATTATACAATTTTAAGAAGGTATATATAAAATGTAATGAAACCACTAAAATATACAGTTAGATTTCATTGCAAATTATTTTTGTTGCGTACAGATCAGAGATCAGGAGGAGAGGAGTAAAGAGGAGGATCGATTAAAATTAAATAATGCTTTAACCGCAACAATGTCGGAGATACTGTAATAATGACTGAGCGGTGAGTGAGTGAGTGAACGTACGAGTACCTAAGTAGTAAGCGAGTGTGCCTCTTATGCAATGTCAGTTTGCAGTTCCAAGTACGTAGTCAGGTAAGAACGAATCCTGGACTTTCAACTAAGAATCCTAAGTCCGTCCTTGAGCCTCGGGGGTCTCTCGGAAAAGCGCTTGTTTCTTTCTCATATTCAGTTTTCTAGACATGTAAAGGTCTTTTCTTAGTCACCATACTCCCTAGCTTCAAGTCGAACATTTTAATTTTCAAAAACTTTCCACGTTACAAAATAATTTTTAAAACTTCACTCCAGCTCAAATTTTAAATAGGTCCCTATATACACAGAAAGACCCGTATTCTAAGTTTAAGAATATCTTCTTAACGTCTATTTAAGTATATTCTATACTTACTTAAGTACTTAAGTACTTAAGTACTTACTTAAGTATATTCTATACTTAAATTAAGTTTAAATATTCTTAATATTTTAGTTTATCTGATACTTAAATTTAGAATATACTATTCTTAAAATAAGAATACATAAAAATACTTAAAGCATTTAAGTACACTTAAAATAAGAATGTATTCTTATTTTAAGAATAGTATTCACTTAACTTAAGTATAGAATATACTTAAATAGGAGCTAAGAAGATATTCTTAAACTTAGAATACTTACGGGTCACAGAAAGACCCGTATTCTAGGGTTAAGAATATCTTCTTAGCTCCTATTTAAGTGTATTATATTTTTAGGTTAAGTGTATACTATTCTTAAAATAAGAATGTACTCTTATTTTAAGAATAGTATATTCTAAATTTAAGTATAAAATATACCAGAATATTAAGAATTTTTATACTTAAATTTAGTGTATATTATTCTTAAAATAAGAGTACATTCATATTTTAAGAATAGTATACACTTAACTTAAAAATAGAATATACTTAAATAGGAGCTAAGAAGATATTCTTAAACCTAGAATACGGGTCTTTCTGTGGTCTTTCTGTGATAATCTCTAAATAATGTCTAATCTCTCTCTTTCCCTTTCTCTTTGTAAAAAATGTTTTTAGTTTATTAAATTTATCTATACATAAATTTAAAGTTTATTAAATTTATGTATGCATAAATTCAATAAACTGAAAACATTAAAAGCAAAACATTAAAAACAAAAAGTATAAATAAATAAAGTATAAATAAATAATAAAATTAAAGTTTATTAAATTTATGTATGCATAAATTCAATAAACTAAAAACATTAAAAGCAAAACATTAAAAACAAAAAGTATAAATAAATAAACGTGATTATAATCACATTTATTTATTTATGCTCCTTTAAACGTTATTGCAAAGATTTTTAAAAATAACAAACTGGGTGACAGATATTTTTTGTGCTGTATATTATACATTGTGTTAGAAATATTTTTGACAGTTCTTTGTATAAAATGTATTAAAAATTTCGACAATGTTTGGTTAATAACAACTATTAATCCTGAAACTGAATGGATCGGTTAGAAAATCAGGTCAATCAAGATTGACAAATCAGAACACCGCAGGCGCTTAAAAACACAATGTTTTTCTATCATAACTGGGCTAAGGTAGCATTGGTTGTAAAACTGTAATGACTTTTGCGTACATAGTTCTCATGTCTGCCATAGAGCGGCAATAATTGTTTTTAAACTTGCATGGTTATTTATATATTCGCATCTGATCAACTAAAAGTAATTTAACAAATTTTAATGTGTTGCACATTCAATTTATTGTCTCTCAATCCAAGAGAATTCAAATTTTTGGGTTTAAAATATGATCTTGAGAAGTTATCTGAGGTTAAATTGTCACAAGGTGCAAATACGAACTATAAAGACGAAGTATCGAAAAGAGACGTCTTATAAGTCGCGGGTGATTCAAAGGCAGTTTTCACTTCTCAAGGGCCCCTGCGTATGTACAAGTGTAATAAACATTCGATGTAATCGTGTTTGCTGCTCATTGGTATTTTCGTCGCACGTTCAAAAATCCTGGAAAACACCTAGCAAACGAACATTCGTTTAGAAATGCTGTGCATGCACTTCCAAGACACTTGAACCTGATTGCATAACTGAGGGAATCTCGTTTGATTCCGTCGTTGGTAGTTCTGTATATACCTGAGTGTTTGTAACTTTCCTTTTTTTTGTGACGCAGTATACCAAATAACATTTTGGCGCTCCTTAATCAATATCACTTGGCTGAATCACGTTGGCCTCAGACTTTCGCCGATTTTATATGTACAATGAAAGTTTCAGGAATATTTTTAACAATTGATACGAACAGAAATTTATTGACTTATATTTTAAAATACATTTCATCGCAAGTATGTTAAAATAGAAAATATTGCGCTTTCTTCTGTTTCTTTTGCTGGGAATTTGATAAAGTAAAGAGTTTTCAGTTATTTATTATATAATCTATATTAAAGACTTTAAAACAATTATTTTTATAGTAATGCAGTCAGACATGTCATAGCCTTTAGAAAGGTCACGTGTTACGCGATTGAGTCAGCAGTGGTAGTCAGGTAGTCGACACTTGTCATTGTTTCAACCATCAGCAGGCCACACCTTGTACGCTAAATTTCATATAATGTAATACTCAAATGCAGATGTTGTTAAAATATGTACATCTTGAAATATTAATTTTTTGTTTCAGGGAAATCATAATTTTGCACAAGAATAACTGCATTTTTTATCTTATCTTTTACTTAACATCTACTTCTTAGTTTGATGCACACATGACCTAGATTTTCAAATTTTAAACTTCATTTATGTCGCATTATAATAACTAAAATTCATATCAATAATAAAGTGGAATATTAATAATTTATTAAATACAAGTGCAAAGAGACGTAAATTATAAAACAAATCCGCACTGAGTTGAAGCACATCTTCTACAATATGTGGTATAAAGTAATTCCTCTTAAACTGAATGCAATCTCTTCAACTTAAAAGGAAACTTCCTCTCAAAGTAAATCAATTTGTCTCAGATTAGGAAGTTTCACTCAGTTTGAAAGTCAATTCGTTTGAATATTATGTATGAGAGAGCATAAATACGTGTTTTAAATACGTGTCATAAAAAATGTATTTGCTCTTTTTATTACTAAACAAGTTGCTCTGTTTTGAAATTCTGAGCATGCAATTAAAAATTTCGTTACAAATACAATGTAAGCATTGACAGAAAAAAATCTGTCGTTTTTCAATACAACGCTATTAAATTTCAACGTGCACTTGGATTTCTGCGCATATGTCCAAAATTCCAATGCAAATTGAAATTCAACAATATTATTGAAATCCATTTTCAATGTTTCAGAAAAATTATTTAATGGAAGAACGTTTTCTTGCATCCATGTTATTGGTTCAGCTCTTTGAAGTAAGCCTTCTTAATGAGAATTTCTCTCTCAGATTGATATCCATATATTAAATTTACTGTACATTTTCAAATAATATACACTGTAAAAAATTCGGGGAGTTAATGACCACAGGAGTTGGGAGTTAAATTTTTGGAGTTAATTATCAACTCGAAAAGGAAGTTAAGTGAACTTAACCTCAAACTGTCAAAAATAACTTTCCATTCATTCATAGTTAATTGATATATTTTAATCACACTAAATATAAAATTTGCCTAAATAAATCAAATGCTCTTTCTTGAACACGATTTTGCAATATAAAAATGCCCCTATGACTTAAAATAGAACATCACTTTTATCAAGTTATGTCAATAACTCCTTTTTCTCTAACTGCCAAAGAGTGCGACTTTTATAGAATCCCCTTCGGAGTTAGTTTTTAACTCTCTTTTTTTAATGTACAAGACCTTATAGAATATTTGCTAACTTATATTATAAGATATTTTTTTTGTCTATACCTTGAAAAGTGGGACAATTGAAAACAAATTTTTAGAATGATATAGAAAACGTGAATGTTTATTTCATCTATTTTTTAATGATATTCATTTTAATTTTAAAAACTTTTGAAAAAGCTGTTTTAGCGTGAATTTCGTATATTCTGAGAGCAAAATGTACCATTGAAAGGTTCATTCTTTTAAATTTATAAAAAAAATAATGAACAAATACATTTTATAAAAATCAATCGATTCAGCGACCTTTGTCTGCGGTCGTTGAGAAATTTGTATGTGGAAAAAGTGAAGGCTACTATTAAAGAAAAACTTACTGTGCATTTCTCGTGTAACAGTTGGTGTCAAGCAAACTGATTGTATATGCATAGAATGTACCATTGTTTTGAAAAATTAGGTAATTCATAGAAATTAAACGTGTATATATATATATATATATATATATATATATATATAACAATTCTTTTCATTAAAAAAATGCTAATTGTATGCCAAATACAATTTGGCATACAAAAATTTGAATTTTTACTTATATTTTTAATATATTTTTTTTCTAATTTTTAAATATAAATTTTTTGGTTTTAAAGAATTAAATTTAAATAAAGATTAATGTTAGCAGTTCAAGTAGAAAAGGGTCTGAAAATCACTTTTTTTACCGTGGGTTTTTAATTTCCAGCAATCAATGAAATCTTTTATGGCTAATTACTTATGATTCTTCATGAAGATGGATTAATTTTAAGTTCAACTTTTTGCACTAAATAAGTGTTAATTAAACTGATTATTATCCGGATTGTGTACGATTGTAAATGTATACAATATAATTAATCTTCTACTTAGAGCAACGGTAAATCGTTATAAGTCGACCGCTTAGAAGACGATAATTAGAAACGTCACGGTACTTGCTAAAATACCGTTTTTTGTAGTAATAATTACGTCAATTCGTTAGACAGTTTCCCACATGTACAGTTTACATACTAAGAAGTAATAAATTACGTAAAAAATGAAATATCTACCTAGTTATAATTTTCATGAGTGAACAATAAATTTGTATAAAAATAGATTAAACATTTTTTAAAAGTTGATAATATAAATATTTGATAATATAAATATTTGATAATAATTAAAATAATTTAGTAAAGTAAAATAGATTCTTAATTATTTTTTAAATTAAAAGAAAAGAGTGCGTTTGGCATTTAATATCTGTGGTCTAAAATATCTCGAGTGAAGCTTTGAAGCTTGTACCCTGAGGCAAAGTCGCCGGACTAAAACGGGACATTACTACTGCAATTTTTCGCACAGTGTAGGAAGTACACTACTTTGATGACAGAAATATGTTTCGAAATATTCAGCTACCTTTATTTGTATTAATTATTAATTAAGTATTCAAATCACAATTTTGTTAAACAATTGTAATTTGACCACTTAACGAAAATATTTAAGATTGTCTTAGAGACAAATATATTTATTTTATTCTAAATTCGTTTTCAAATATATTTAAATCAAATAAATATTGTTTGATGCCAACAAATGTAATTAAATCATGTTTTGAATGTAAATATTTTAAATTCAAAAATAAACTTGGAGCTTTTTGAAATTAAACATTAATATCATTATAATTTCGCAGTCTTAAGAAATTTCATCGTTGAGCAGATGATTACAATAAATTTTGCACAATTCGGTTTGACTTTAACTAAATGGATGCGTCTAAATTAGTATCAGTGGTAGGTAATGAGCCAAGAGCGAGAGGTGAATCGATTGTCTTAGTGGCATACATTCGATCGACAGTTGGAATTGTCCCGGACTCAAAGCGACATTTCCAACTGTACGACATGTTCAAATCAACAAGAACTGTTTCCCATTAATTTTCAATATCCATACGTTCACAAAGAAGTTAAAAATAAATTTCTATCTGTTAAGTAAAGAATTATGATCTATTTAATGAATGTAAAAATAATTGATAAGAGAGATAAGACCTAAAGAGTCAAGTAATGGAAAGAAGAGTTGATCCTTTCCTTTTTTTCTCATTTAATGTTGACACGACAAATAACTTTGAAACAAAAAATAATTTTTCTACAAAATTCAATTTTATCTGATTCTTAAGACTTTAATTTCTCGCTTGTTTTGTATTCTATGCACATAAATATAATATTTAAATAAATATTGTATAAAATATATTTTACGGCACTTTGTGATAAGTAATAATAAGTATAAGACTTTCATCCAAAAATTATTAATCAACAGAGTACAACTTCCATACCTTTACCATTTCTAGAAACGGACCGAGTCTGAAGTTCTTCGAGAGACACCCTATATAGGTCCTCATCGATCTGAGCTCTATAGCATAGCATTCTATGAGAGATAACTGCAGACACACATATACAAGCAAAATCAAGAGCTTGAAAGCATGCATATAGCAAGAATGTGTGGATGAGCGTGTGTTAAAATAGGACTATAGGACGACCGACAGAAATAAGGAGGAAATTCTTGCTCGAGAAGACGTCATAGAAATGCGAAATGCTCTCTTCACTATTTCCATTACACCATCACGTGCATAATATTTTCAGTCCAGGACTTCGTAAATCAATTTTAAGTATTTGATTACAGATATTAAATAAATGAAAAATTTGACCCTTCTACAATTTGTAAATGAAAAATTTGACCCTTCTACAATTTGTAAATGAAAAATTTGACCTCTCTACAATTTGTAAATGAAAAATTTGCTATGTTGATAAAGATATAGTGTGAAATAGCCCGCATAGGTATAAATTACTCATGTATAATTTTACTTCTGATTTTACTCTATAAAGGGCCAATTTGGCTTTTCACAATTATCAAGGTGCTAGAACATGCAATATTCCAAGAGTCAAGTCGCTATAGGTGTTCTGACTATTGACATACTATAGCATGGCATATATAAATTTAAATTTGAAATGGTTTAAATAGTTCATTACATAGTTCATTACAGTTCAAATAACGTGTGGTGAACCTAAAATTTTCCCAATGGCATCTAAACATCCTTCATTACAATAAACACAAAAATATATTTTTGTGTTATCACGCAGCTTCTATAGTAGCTGAACTTGAAATTGAACAAATGAATAACTGAGAAATTATATTAATTATATAATTAAATTATAATAAGTGTTATCACAATTAGTTTTGTAAGAATTCATAAAAGCTTAGAAATCTTTGGCCACGTGTAAAATATTAGTATAAAACACGTGGTTTATAAAATAGCAATAGAGATATTTTTACAGCATAAAGTAGATCTACATAAATCTGTGATTGGATTTTTGCAGTGGATTCGTACGATGACAATTTTTATCATACGTATTATACTTGAAAGAATAATATTTGATAAAATAGAACCGAAAACCAACTTTTTGGTCGAATTATGATTAAACACTTAAATGCAATCGTTCAAGTTGGGATACCCGAAGAAAATGGTATATTCTAACATTTAAAATGATATATTTTTTTTAATGATGAGCATATTTTTGTTTATACACTTGGCATTATAAAAGTACTCGTAAAATGCCATTTTGACTGTTTTTAATTGAAGACTCTGTCCTGTCGACAAGGCATTTAAAATGTTTCATCACCAACAATGTTTTTTCCTAAGCTACATTATTTTTTTATTTGACCCAAGAGAAGATCTTAGTTTCAAAATCATTTAAGGGCAACAATGTGTATAAGTATACAAAAATGTTCAGAAACATTTAAATAATTTATATTATTTTTGTAAAAAATAAATAAAATAAATTCAGAATAAATAATTCAATAAATGCAGTCTTTTTCAAATAAATTTTACAATTAAATTTAAATCATTTTCACAGGCTTTTTTTAGTTTTAAGAAAATTGCAATTATAATAGCAAATAAAAACTTTAATTTTATAGTAAACAAAATAAAGAAAAAAACAATTATTAGTAAATCATTAGGATTTTTTAGTTTTAATAAAATTGCAATTAATATCAAATAAAGACTTTAATTTTATAGTAATGAAAATAAAGAAAAAAACAATTATTAGCAAATCATTTTCACAGAATTTTTTTAGTTTTAATAAAATTGCAATTAAAATAATAAATAATAAAATAATAGCAAATAAAAACTTTAATTTTAAAGTAAAGAAAAATTGAACTTTTACAAAATAAAACATGTTTTTGCATACATGGTCAAAAATGATAATTTTACGATCTTCATTTGAGAATGAATGTAAGAATGCAGGGTGTCTGAAGAAATATTAACTTTACGTAAAGTACTTTACTTTTGATTTTCACTGAGCATAACTAAAAGCAAAACAAGAAATTGTACACTTGTTTAAAATAACATTTAGACATTTTGTAAATTAAAATTAACAATCACTCATTTGTAGTTAGTTGGCATGACTTTTTTAGTCTTTTTTTCCTTTTTAATGGTGCACAAAAGTACATCTGCACGTGCTGCAGATGTATTGATGTTTTGAACACGAGCTTCAGTCGCACAGCACGTTATCGATCTGAGAACCCACGCTTCCACGTTTCCTCTCTCCGAACCCCCTTCACAGCTACCCCTCTACTTTCACGACCCACCCTCACCACCCTCAACGTTAAAGCTCCACCTTCCACCCTTTACCCTCCATCCTCCGGAACCTTCTATAGCAGCTTCTACCTTCCAGCAAATATCACACGCGAATGAAAATGTCTGAAAATGCCGCGGGCTCGAGAAATGATACATTAAAGTGGTTGGATTGGTATGTTCAGGAATGCTGTGTTCTTAAATTTTCTTTCTGCGCTAAACCAAAAATAACATTCCAATGCAAATGTTGATTTAGATTAAATTTGCATTCTTCTACTGTTAATAGCAACTTGTATATTGAGTTTAAAACTTTAGACAAAAGAAGTTCAAAATTGTCAGAAACAATTACGAATTGTAATCATTTCATTGGCATTCAATTGTCATTATAATTGATTATATTTCGTCATTATATGCAGGCCATTATTTAAAATCAAATGCAATAAAATTCGGATTGAAATTTTGGCTATAAGACGTTTCATGAAGTTCCCTTCGAAATGAGTTGTATATGAAAGTAGCTGACTTGCTACTATGGTTCCTTTCGAGTTTGAAAACAGCAGACTTGTTTGGACAAATCCAATGGTGTAATATCGTGTACATTATACATGTACAATTATAAATTAGAAACCGGTTAAAATTCCATCACAATTTCCAAGAATTATTACTTTCAAAATATGCATATAATAAATGCATAATATTGAAACGTATAATGAAGTTACTTTTACTTGTTATAAGTTTGAAGCTGGATACTCTTTAGATTTTATATATACATACACAAATTTCAATTGGATCGATAACTCTAAAATCTCTAGGTTTTTATATTTTGACGTGAGACTTTATTCGTTCGTTACATTGTAGAAACGAAAAGTTTCACAGTTTATTTAAAAGTACCAATTGGTACTTTTAAATAAACTGTGAAACTGGTGTCTTCGTATAAGACACTTAAATGTCTTATTTGCGTTTTTAGACGCAAAAGGTGTCTTATAATTTAAGACATTCAGTGTTTAAGACATTTGAAAATGTTACTAAAAAGTATTTAATTGATATACCAAAAATATCAAATTGATATACCAAAAATATCAAATTGATATACCAAAAATATCAAATTGATACTAAAAGTATCAAACTGATACCGAAAGTATCAAACTCATATACCAAAAGTATCAAATTGGTTACAAAATTTTCACCAATTTGGTATTTTTACATTCTCATTAATAATGAGAAAGTATTCAAAATGTGCGATTTTTATATATCAATTTAATACATTCAAGTTAACTATGTTGCCATCAGGTGAAGAATATCGAATTTATAATTCCAATAATTACGAGAGGAGTCTCAAGTCCAAAAATTAGTTTTTTAATGATTAATTTTTCTATAAAAGACACACACTGAGAAAAATAATTTCTTGTTTTAAACTTACACATAAGTTTGGAGGTTTTTGTTTGATTGAAAAATATTTATAAGCTTAATTTAAAAATATTA
>WNHD01002888.1:5988-28452 GCA_011057455.1 Ganaspis sp. Gsp50
ACTAAAATTCTAGTTGACTTAACTAATATCCTGGTTGACTTAACTAATATTCTAGTTCATTTAACCAGAAAAAATAGTAAGAGCATATTTAACATTCCTTTCTGGTTAAGTTAACCAGATATCTTTTTCAGTGTATACAATAAATGTATAAAACGTTGATACTGCAACTAATTTAGTGAAAATTGAAGTCCCAGATGAAATCCTTTTTCGTCTGTGTGAAAATTGGTATGATAGCAAAAATTAAAGTGGCATAAATTTAAAATAATGTAATAGTCATTTTAATTTTACACAACAATGGTGATCATCGTTTCCTCTCTTCCTTTGTCTTCTTTACGACGGCAAAGTCGAAATGTATTTTTTTCTTTTCTCGAATTTTAAATTCTTTAAATTTTATTTTATTTTGAAGAGGTAAGTACGTAGTATGTACGTACTGACGTACGTACGTGCTGGATACAGAGAAATAACAAGGATGTTCGTCGTAATGAAGACCTCAAGGCGCCGCGCCTCAGCGATAATTACAGGGAGCCAACCTTACAACCTTCTAAAGGCTTAAATGTTAAATGTTATACGTCCCGACATCACTACAGTAGCTTTTAGCCCCGCAACACGACGCTTCAGACGCGGCAAACCAAGTTAAAACCGAGCTTATGTCCGTGCGCACGACGAAATGATGCACATTACAAACCTTAGGAAAATTAATGTCTTCATTACGAATCAAATATTATATTTGATGAAAATTCTTTTAGAGAATGGATACTGCCCACGTCTTTATATTATATCAACATTTGTCTAAATATTTTTTCAATTTGACATTTGCGACTGCAAAGAGTAGATCTTCTATTTGACAAAATATAAAATGCAGATGATTTAATTTAAAAATTGCTTTAACATTTTCTGATTTAAATTAATGTTCCATGTTTTTTAAAGAAATTAAGTTTACTATTTGTATACTGGGATTTTAGCAATTGAGTGTCCCGATCAAATAACGCGACCGACGCGCGAACTTGTCTTTTTCTACTTACAGTGTTAGTCAGACAAAGCATTAGTTTACGTGCTTCGTCAATTGTAAATTTAAGAAGAAACGTGTAATTTATGTAAATGATAAATGGATGCAAATAATGTATTAGAGAAATAATTTTACTACGTTAAAGTGAAAAATTGACGGTTTGAGTTTGATAACAGTGTATTCTTGAACCTTCTAGACATTACGTACTTTTAAAGGAATAAAATTAAGATATTTTCACACGCTTATAAACATAAACTACAATTCTTAAAAAGTCATTCTCACTTCCTTATCGTTTTCAAGTTTAAAATTATTTCTTTCACGCGATGTATTGAACGCCTAGGGGAGCAATTTGATTGGCTGATTGCAGCTTTCCACTTCAATTTTAAGTGTTGTTTAAGCTACTGGCTATACACGGAAAAAAATGGTCTGTGATAACTACAGAGAAACTTTGTAGAACGTACAATAAGTGTGGTTTGTGATTTACACAAACCATGGTTTGGGAATTGTCAAATCAATATTTCATATTGATAAGTTTATATGTACATATCTTATAACTCAATAGCTTTGCTTTCGCCAATAGATTAATAAGTGGTACGCTTGCGCATAAAATGTACGTATAAAAATCTGAATCATCAAGTAAAATAAATGCAATAATAAACTTAAACCTTTTTTACGAAACACAAATTAATTTTGTGTGATTAATTAATCAATTTTTTTATACATAATTACTTCATTTTTAATTGAAGACATTATACGTGCTAATATTATGTTAATAAAGATTTCCGTGAAAGTAAGAACAAGTCACATTCACTTGGTTTCATTTCGCAGCCTAGATAACTGTAGCAAATTACTACTAACCATGAGAACTTTACAAACATAGTGCGATGGTGGTGTAATGGTCAGCATAGTTGCCTTCCAAGCAGTTGATCCGGGTTCGATTCCCGGCCATCGCACACTTTTTGTTCATAATACTTTATATTAATAAATATGTTATTATATTTAAATTAATATTATTAATTACATTTCTTAATAATTTTAATTACTTTTCTTAATAATTTTAATTACTTTTCTTAATAATTTTAATTACTTTTTTAAGTACTTTTAATGAATTTTATTAATACTTTTAATTGATATTCATGACATTTTTTAACATCCGTAAATAATTTTAAAAAAATCCCTACTTGGAAAGATTCGATTCAAATCATATCGTATAAAGTAAATTTAACAAAATAAACAAAAATTCTATAATCTTGTAAATAAAAGTATGTAGCGGTGAAATAGAATCCTAAAATTAAGACAGTTATTGACTCTTAGAAAATATGACACCCTTTTAGGACTACTTTTATTCTGTAGATAAAATTTTTTTCCCATGAATGAAGACTACATTAAGCCTTTTGTTTTAAAAACAAAGAAAAATGATAATCTATTGAAAAGATAGATAAAAAAGTGGAATGGAAATTGTAATGTTAAATAAATTGGTATTAAAATAAAAAATTAATTAATAGTTCTAAACAGTTATATCAGAAAATTTGTGTAAAGTTAGTTAATAAAATTCGCCACTGAAAGAGAATTCTACAACACACGGGTGGAATTTGCAAGGGGAAACTTTAGAAAAACATATTCCGAGGAGAAAGATTATTACACGTAACTCAGGAAAGAACAAAGGAACAACCGCGGCAATAGCATGGATAGGAAATTAAAATAAACGGCTACAAGAAAGCGCGTTCAGTCTGCACGAGAATTTTATTGTATTATTTAAGTCTTTTCGCGCCCATAGATGGTAAACGCTACGGTGGTTTACGGGCGCAAAACCGATCTCAGTCCCGATTGACGGTAATTCGCTATAGATGCTTCTTGAAGCACTAAAAACTGCTGCCAATGAAAAGAACTCAAGGTTGCAATTGCCCCGATAATTGCAAATACTCGTCCCAAAGTCGTCCAATTTGTCAAGAAAAAATCTATCCACTTCTAATTAATGAATTACAGAAAATTTAATGTAAGAATAAAAACATTGCGAAAACATAAAAAATCAAACTGCAATGTTTAAGAAAAATAAAAAGTAGATGTTGTGATACAACTTTTGTTGTCAATTCGTATCTTAAATCAAATTTTATTTTAAAAGAATAAATAAATACACTCTCATTTTGATGAGAATGTAAAAATAAAAAATTCATCATTAAATGAAATGTCTGCAAAATGATCTTAAAAGAAATAAGAAAATTGCTGGACACAATGTATCAAAGACTTATCAATTCGAGTAAACGTGATCACGTCGGAGATGAAAATGAAATTTATTCTCAGTCGGTCAAGATGAAAGCTACAAGTATCCTGCGGCGCTCTACGCCTTGTTAGACATATCTGAGCCTTTTGACACCCTTTGAGAGCAGATCATTTGTCTTGCCTTTTATATAGACACCTACTGTCTTAAATAGACACCTCGACTATTCGCGGCTTCAAAAGTCTCAATGAACAAAATAAGAATACAAAATTATCGAAAAATGAAAATTATGATTAATAATGGAAACATCATAACTTTATGATGGTGATGATGATGATGGTAATAATTCAAATAGAAAAATGACTGATTTAGCCAACATGACAGAATCACAGACATGAATCTAACCTAGCCATAATTGTGCACTCAGAAAAATATTTAAGTCAAGCAAATATTTATTTGATATACGGTCAAACAAATATTTCTTCAATACAAACAAATATTTATTTGATATACGTTCAAACAAATATTTCTTCAATACAAACAAATATTTATTTGACTCAACCAAAATCATCATAGATTCAAACAAGTAACAAACAACAATTTTGCAACAAATAATTTGTTTAAAACAAATAAAATTGTTAGAATGAAGCAAACATTTATTTGCGTTAAATGAACATGTTTGACCGTATTTCAAATAAATTTTTGTTCTAAATAAACTTTTTCACAGTGTGCATTCTACATTTCAATCCCTAAGAGAGATATCTCACTCTTGTATAGTGAATTTTTCACTCTTGAACCAAATTTCCCAATTTCCACTCCACTAAGAGAGTAAAATTTTATGTTTAGAGTGTGAATGTTACTGCCAAACGTTTACTGGGTCAGTCGATTTCTTTTTCCGTATTAATAACAACATAATAATGTGTTTATTTCGAGATAAAATAAAGTAGCAAAATATATAATGAAAAATAATAAAACAATAAATAATGGAGGCCAGTAAACTAGAAACGACAGGGCAATTAAAACGAGTGGCAGATATTTCTGACCCATTTGTGAAAACGATCAAGATGATGTTCCACGTTGAATTTTGACGAGACTCGAGATGCTCATAAAATAATAATTACAAGGGAGAGATGAGGACAGAGAGAAAGACGAATCCAACCATAACACATATCGAGTGGTATTTCTATAGTAATATACGAATGGTAATACTCATGAATGAACATGTGGCATGGACATTTCATAGGGTGGTTTTTCTACCCCTCGATTTGGCCAGGACAGGAAAACTTTTGCTCGCGGCAACGCGACGTGAATCAGTACCCAAGGTGACCGTAAATCTGCCCTCTAGAACCATCATACAGCTATAGTGTAAGCCCCATGGAAGGCTCATAACACCCGCGGACAAGTGTTATGGTATGGCTTATTATTGAATGCCACCCTCTAATCGGAAAATACGAGCGCGATTGTCGCGAGGGCTGAAGGCTTTTGGCTTTTGCTCTCTTTCTCCAGCAGTCACTAACCCCACCCACCATTTCTCCTCAACCCCTTCTCTCCCTCTCTCTCTTTCTCTTTTTTTTATTACACTTTCTTCTCTTCCACTTTTATGACCGAATTTGTAACTTTAAATTGGTCGACACCCCTGTCATGTCACGAGATGCGAATTTTTTCTACTTTTATTAAAGCCGGATCCGCGTTTTACTTTTGTGTTAAAAACGCGAAACTGCCTTTAAAAAAAGAAGAAAAATATTCACAACTTGTTTCATCAGATAGTTTAAAAAATATATTAAACTGTTACGGTATTAAAAATATATGAATAACTTTATCAATTCATGAAAATAATGATCAATTACATTTATTTTAAGCAAAAGGAGTTATGTCTTTTGGTCAATTTACATTTGGTAAAAACAAAAGCTGAGTTATTTTCGAGGAATGAAAAGTACACTACAGATTAGTGTATACAAATAAAATAAAATACTATAATAAAAGAAATTGATGATTATAATTTTTTAATATTATAAAACAAATTTATACAAAACGCTTTTCGAAATTAATTAGTTTGAAAAAAATCATCTTTACTCTAGAAAAATTGCATGGAAAGAAAATTCTAGTAAAAATTACCGTGCTATTCACTATAAAAGTTTCATAATATCTAGTCTAGCAAATTTTACCGTGCTACCTTACAATTTTCATCAGATATCCTATAAAATTTTCATAAGAAATTTGGTAAAGATTATGTGAAAATTATCAACTTTTTATTAAATTTAAATTAAATTGTTAAAAAAAATTTGAATAGTTAAATTGTTAAATTTGGTAAAAACTGTACAGCGCCACTCTAGACATTACAACGATTTTATAGTGAACAGTACGGAAATTTTTACCAGATTTTTATTTTCGTGTAGTTTATTGAATTTTGCAAAACTGTTATGTATATCATACAAAATCAATTTCGTGAATTGATACATCCAGGATTAGAAAAAGTTTTGTAAAATTCAATAAACTCATTTTTTCGTGCATGTTACATTCAAAATAAGTATAATTGATTCTATTATTCTTGTATAACAGTGTCACTTAATAATTTATTTCAGTAGAGAGAGAATGAATAAAAATTTCATCCGTACGAGAAAATGATTAATTTCTTTTGAAAGAGAAAACGATTAATTTCTTTTATTGGTACGTTACATCAATTTCCATAAAGTCCCGTAGGCTTTCATCTTCATTAATTCTTAATAGCCATAAATAAAAATGCACTATTTTTATATAACACGACTCTTGAAAATCCTTCTGTCACATGAATTAAGTGACAAATATTTATTATAATAAATAACGAAAAGAACTCGTAAAGAATGTATTTATTATTGACAATAAATAAATGTCATAAGTTAATAATAACGTGCTATTTATTTTTTTTTATAGTAAAATAATGTCGTTTTATAACGAAATTATACACATAATAACGAAATAAAAAATGCTGTTAACATAAAAGCAGTATAATTTCCTTATTTTTATGAATTCTTGAGAAAAGAAAGATTCATAAGTTCTGCTTAAAATCTAGTATATCAAAATACAAATTTTTTAAATGAAATATCTCCACTCTTAATTTTGAATCTGTCAAATTTGACTGATGAAATAAAGAAAACTAAGCCACTTGGTCATTCAGTGAGATTTTTAACTGACAAAATTTTTGACTGACCAGTCAAATTTCATTGATTGTCAGTATAGAATTTGACTGAAAAATCAGTGAAACGTGTTGACTGGTAGTTGATACAGTGGATTGACTGATACAGTAGATTGACTGATTCAGTATACTGATCAGTATAAATGCTGACTGATTTATCAGTTAAATTCCACTGTAAATAAATGAAATATCACTGAAGTTCAGTGATATTTGATTGATAAAAGAAAGAAAACTAAGCCACTGAGAATCAGTCAATATTGACTGAGAAACAGTTATATTTGACTGATTCAGATTTAGAGTATAATATACTAACGATTAATGTGATTGTTGAATAAGAGATGCGATTCAAAATGCAAAAAAGCACTTTTTTGGAAAAGCGACAGACGGAATTTCAATACGAACGTTATCATTTAATGAAAATGAAAGTCATTGAGAGAAATTTCTTTCTAAAGCACTCAGAAAATAAGCTGGACAAGTTATATATATAAATAAATGATCTTTTTTAAGTAGATGCAAAGAGGGGGTGAGTGGAAAATTAGCAGCGATAGCAGGCTTAGCACCCTCTCTGGTAAGCTCGTTGGGGTGATTTGCTAAGCCTGCTAACAAATAGAACGATAGATGGCGACGTTTCCCTTCATTGCCACCCCCATAAAACCGATACCAGTCATTCTGAACATATAGAGGAGGACGAATTACACGCGGATCACGGACCAAGTCTTTGACTTTCGATTTGCCACACTCCGAAAACCTATTACCACTAACCCACCACGAGATGTGCTACCAATTTATTCTTTTTGCATTGCCCACACGTTCTTTAATTCACCAGTAATAGAGGGGAGTATACTAATTTGTCGTTGAGTTTATTGCCTTCAATCAAAGCAAGTTTGTTTTTACTTATCTCAATCATCTCTTCATTTTTCCAAAAGATGTTATTCTATTTGTTTTTAACGATAAGTGAAAAACAGCAAAAAACTTGTGCTCGTTTTTTGCGTATTATATATAAAAACGAGTCTCACATTGAAGCAAGAGAAAAATTGGAATTACTCAAAATAATATAATTACTTGGCAAATGGAATATGTGCTTAAAATACAAATTTAAACAAATGGTTCTGTTCACAATGATACTATTGTTATGAAATTTTCTTTAATAAAATTAGTCGGTTATGTAATTTACTGAAAATAAATTTACTTCGTTTACGAATGAAAGAAATAAAAAAAAACTTTTCTTTTTATTATTTTTTCATTAGGAAAAGAAAAAGCAAGATTGAAGTTCGACTTTACTTTATTTTCACGAAAGACCTGAACAGAATTAAATATTTATTGCAATTATATATGTCTTGGAGTGAAAAACTTTAAGGCTCAACTACAAATAATATATCAAGAAAATAAACACGTACAACTAGTTTGTACATAAAAGAATTAGTTATACAAGAAAAGACAAAATGAAAAACTGCAAAATACGTTTTTCAGTCATAATTACAATTTATAATTAGCGACTATTAAATGGAAGACAAATTTAATTTAAATATTTAAATTACTCGTTTGACCGATGCAGAAAAGGTATTGTTTTGACTTAAACGTGAAATTCAAAGGCACTTCTTTAAGATTTACGGAGGATTAAATCATGCCTGAAAATTTAAATTGCTAAAAATATATGTGAGAAAAAGATCACTTGTAAAATGAAGAAACTTGCAAATAAAACCAAAAGCCATTGCAACATAGTATTGAAATATTTTTATCTTTTGTTACCGAATTCTGATCACCTATAAACAAATGGATTTTCATTTAAATTCGTATTCAAAGCAGACAAGTTATTTCAAATTTACGACACCTTAAAAGATTATATAGTGTATCTGCAAAGTGCCCCATGCAAAACATAATACTTTCACCGCGAATAGAGTAAAAGAATAAAACTTTTATTACAAAATTATATAATGTATTAAAAAAATGTTTCAACTTATATTTTACAAGCTTCTTTATCAAATTAATAATTATAACAAATTGTAAATGATTTGCCAAGTGACTTTTCTAATTTATTTTTCATGTTTATCCAATCAATCCACTTTATTGCTTTATAACTATTATTAATCACATTTTTCAAAAAATGCAAAACGAAAACTAAAACGCCAAAATCTGCCATATTTATCATTTATACTTTTGCTTTTGTTTTATCATTTTGACAACCAATTCGAGATAAATATGTTACTCATATTCTGATCATTATAATCAGATAATGTGTAATTTTTATATGAATCGTTTGAAAATACGTTAACGTGAATTTGTCTGTAATTGTAGTACATACAATTGACTTGTAAATGATTCCAATCTTTTAAACAATCCAGAAGAATTATTTTTAGAATGTAATTATAGATAAATCAACAAAAAGTATTTTGTCAAGAAACCCTAGCGGCTAACTGAAACACAGTAAGTGATTGACATGGAATAAGAAAAAGAGCGCTGTAATTCAAAGTGGGCCTTAATCGCGCAAAGTTTATATTTATATTATTTTTAAGCAGCGCCTTGTTACCGGCTTCTAGCATCGTAATTGGCCAAGAGGCCATTACGGACACGCGAACCTTGCGAAACACAGAAGAACACGGCGGTTCTTTTCTTGAATGTACGTGTAAAACAATAATAATGACAATAACGGCGACGATAAAAGTCTCGACCTGCGAAACTAAGTGATAACACGGTTACAATAAAAAAGCAAAGAAAATAAAAATTAAACGGTAGATAAGGAAGTTTTTTTCTTTACAATTACTGACTTTTCCTTAATTAGTCTGCACAAAGTTCGGAATGCAAAATTGCAATAACTTTTATCTATTTTTTCATGCATTCCATGAATATACTAAATTCATTGAAAAACCAAATTCTGCGTTAATTTTAAATTAAAAAATAATTCATTGAATGGCCTATTCTGGTTTAAGATAAAAATTAAATCTAGAAATATTTTGTTAATTGATGTTTCTCGTATCGCTTTAATACTTTAATTATACTTTATCAGTTAATAAATGTTTTCTAAATGTATAAATATGTATAAATGTATAAATAAACATTTAGAAAACATTTATTGATTGACAATGATTGTTTTCACTCAAATTACGTTTTTTAGTCGCTTACTGAGAAAAGTCATATCCAATTAAACAAAAATTGGTTCGATATGTTTTTTGCAAGAATCATTCAATTGAAGTTGAATAAAAAGTATGTCCAGTGGGTTTCATGGTGGAAACAAAAACGCAGGTCGAAAGCTTAGTACAATAACTCAAACCAATTAGCCGTGATACGGTCGTATAGTAGTTGGCAATTAGCGACGGAATTAATTAGTCTATTATCTTGTGAAGACGTCATGCGAGACGGAGAAGTCGAGTAGTAAGATTAAAACAACCGAAACGACTATTGAGCTCAATTTCTTTCGTGAAAGAACCATTGATAATCCAAAAAGCCACGTTAAAATTTGCATTAACAGTTTCTTTATAATCAATTGTCAACAAAAAATGAAAATAAAATGTCATTAATCAATACATAAATAAGTAAATAGCTGAAAATAATTAAATAATAATATGTAAAAAATAATTCAAAAATAATATGTAAAATATAATTCAAAAATAATATGTAAAATATAATTCAAAAATAATATGTAAAATATAATTCAAAAATAGTAAGTAAAAAAATAGTTCGAAAATAATTTAAATATAAATTATTTATAATTAAATATAAACTGTGTTTACAGTTTCAACCAAAAAAATAATACATTTCTCCACAACTTTATTTCACAGATTGGAAAATAAAATATTATTAATGACAAGATTCGAATATAATCGTTTTCGAGTAGGAAAAATAGCAATTACCGATTAAGCAGATTCGTTGGAGGAAACACAGGTTGTGAAAATCCCAAAGGATTCTGGAAGGGGGTGAAACAAGAGTTGGGGTGTAGTGTCCCTTTTCATGGTGGTTTCCTCATAAATAAAAATAACCATCGCCATCCCTTGGGAATACATATACGCAATATCGCGTTCGTGTCTTCCGCCTGTACCGGGAATCAGAAAGAATCGTCTTTTCTCTCTTTGTTTTCTCTCCTTGTTTCTCTTATATTGTCACGTGAAAATGTCACAAGTGTCGTCGAACGAATACAAAGAGACTTTTCATTTTTACTTTCGCGATTTTCCCTTGCCTTTCAAATAAATTTCTTATTTCATATTCATTGTCTGTGTGCCATTACGAATTTTAATAACATACAAAATTCAAACGCAAAAGACCTTTAGTTTGAAATTAATTATATTTTATAATTTACATTTTTTGGAATTGTTAACTCAAACATTAATTGCAATAATTTTAGAATTGTTTGATTATACATCAAGTTTTTAAAAAGTTAAAATTAAATTTTAAATTGTTTGCAGGATATAGAAAGGTATTTGTTGGCCTGTTCTTGTCGAAAACTTTACATATTATGAGATAAGTTCATTTTAAAAAACTGAAGCAAAATTTTTATTGAAAATCTGCTTGGTAAGAAAATCTAATTTTTATGTGATTTTTAAAAATTAAATTATATACTTATAGTAACTATTGTAACAAAAACATTTGACTTTCTAGAAACCTAGTTTGGCTTCCGATTATAAAAAGTGAACTAAAATAAAGAAAGATTATTGTGAAATGGAATTTTGTCTGCATTCGTGCATATGCTGAAGAAGCTGATAACCAAAAGGGGCATAGGTCGAAAGAGGGTGACTGCTGGGCGGTTATGGGACCCATGGGAATCTGGCCGCGGGCTACGCACAAGAACAGTTATAGGGATTAGAATATATCTGTATAAGATACGCACAGGTTTGCTTCGAATTTCAACCATCTAGTTCAAAATCCAATTACAATTCGATGAAACTGATAACAAAACACTTATCTAAGTCTAATTATATTCGGACAAGAAATTACTTATTATATTATTATTATTGTTATTATTATTATTATTATTATTACTATTTATTATTATTATTAATTAATTATTATTAATTATTTATTATTATTATATGATTTTTCAAAATACCAAGAAATAAATTAAAATCATTTAGAACTATGTTACCAGAAGTAATTTTTTTATTTCCTGTGTGGAAAAAAATGGTTTTATTCAAACTTAAAGAAGTGCGTGTTTTCAAAATCTATTTTTGGTGATTAAGATTCAAACATTAGTGTTAATTTGTGAAATTCTAATTTTTTTCCGTGTAAGTATAGAACGAACACATAAAAACGAGGGAATTTGCTAACATTGCGAAAATATGTTTGGGATTTACTTCAGGGGTTGGAACTTGGATTTTACGAGCTCTATTGGCTGTGGGTGACAGTCTAAGGGATTTAAGATGAAAGGGTCCTCCATTTTCTAGGCGAGAACTATATATATGTGTGCGTCAGCGATTCAACCAAAAGATTTTCGCCCCAAGATTGCGGCATTTGACCCTCAACGTTCTTTGAATTAATAAAAGATTTACTATAATTCTCTTATCAAAAGAAACACATCCATAATTTTTCTATAAAACTTTTATCAAGTATGATCATCAACCGCTGTCAAAAATAAATGTACGAGTCTTAAGGGAAAAATCATAATCTAATATCAAAACCACAAGGACAAAAACTATATCAAAAGATGGTCAATCTGAATTCACTATATGTTGGAAATTTTCTTAACTGCGTCATGTCATTTTCTCCAAATATTAGCACTATTGACAAAATAATAGAAAAATAATCTTTGACTATTTGTTTCAAAAGGATTTATTTATACTCGAATTTATATAAATACTTTAATGTCAATAAATAAATGATCAATTTACTGTCACATTAGAATCAAAATCCAGGCAATATACTGGTCAGATTTTATTCTGAAAACGAAAACTGAGAAGTTGGGAAATTGATATTCGATTTCTAACTAGACCAAGACTAGCAAAATACTTAAATTTTCTTTTTCTGAGTCGAGTAATAATTGATGGACTAATTGAATAAATAACCGATCTAGCAAAAGTTTCTGATGGATTACATGATGACTCTTTTTTAAACAGTCACTCCATCATGATACCTAACAACTTGACAGAAAAGTGACTCGTCAGTAGTCGATTATCTACATAGAAAGCAGGGTGTTTGATTTTCGATGAAATACAGAGTGAAGTAAGTGTAGGTGAGTCAATTTAAAACGTTAATTCCCTGGTCGAAAACCCGTGAGAGAGAAGCAGGAAGAAAAAAAGAAAGGTAGGGGGGGTCAAAATTAGGCTCGCCAGTCTTGTCGTTCCAGGGTTTCTACCCCTATCCCATCCTCTTATTTCCCAGTATGCATATCCTCTCTCGAATCCCCACAATTTTCTCGCTCCAGAGAAACGATATCCCCTCTTTGAGCATCCCTCTCGTCTCTGATCCCTCTTTACTGAGAGAGATGGCTTCAACTCTGGCTCAAAAGTAAACCAATTTCGTGGCTTGTTTAAAGCCGAAGGTGGATGCGACGACGACGTCCCCCGAGTTATTTCGCATAGGTAACGCGCCGTGAAATTACGATGATACGCGAATCAATGGACTCCAGACCCTTCCTCTCCGAGTCCACAGTCCCGACGGGAAATTCGAATTTTGAGCTTTCTACTTGTCGAAATGAGTTGTTGAAAAGGGGTGAATTTGTTCTTGTTAATACAATTTCGGAAATTAAAAAGAATCCTGCAGAAATAATCATTCTGAAATATAAGTGTTTTAGAATTTAGGATTTTAAATTCAAGCATATTGGATTTTGTTTATCCAATATGCTATATTATATTCTAGTGAAAAAAACAAGAATTTTGCTTTTAACAAAAATCTAATAGTAATTGTAAGGTGTTATTTATATAATACATTTACAATATAGGTGATTTAATCCTGGCCCTTTATTTCCAAGTATTTTTGTTGATACATACACTGAAAAAAATATTTCCTTAAATTTTACAGAACTGTTGCGGAGCAGCGGATATAGACATCTATGAGTTGTGTAAAAAGTGGTGAATATTGCAGGATAAACTCATGAAAGTTGAGTACAAAGAATTGAACTTTCATGAGTTTATCCTGCAATATTCACCACTTTTTACACAACTCATAGATGTCTATATCCGCTGTTCCGCAACAGTTCTGTAAAATTTAAGGAAATAATTTTTTCAGTGCAACTAGTCAAATTATACAATTTTAACAAATACATTAAAATCTTTCTGAGAATAAAGTAATAAAATTAATGTAATAATTGTACAATAGATCAAATACCAATTAGATAAAGATATATCCCACTTCTATCAAACCCTCCTAAAGGCAAGAGATAAGCTTATTTTATCACGACTATCATTTTTCTCAGAGAGAGAGAGATAATCGATATTTTCTCAATAAAAGAGGGTGGCAAGGCGATACGTGGTAAACGTGAGTCAACCTGCCAAAACGGATATCGAATTTTCTTGAATGGGGACGATTCTTGATGACCCGATCATCCTGATCAAACACATTAAGGTCCGTCTTCCGGCGGACGTTCAGCTAAGTGGACTCCTTTGTGGCACAAAGTACCAACAACTATTGTTATTTCGCGCCTTAACTATGCATAGGAACCAGCATTAGTTTACAGAGGAAATGGAAAAGTCGAGTGCCACTCGTCTTTTTTCAGATTGACAAACCAAAATAGAGACCTCACTGTTAATATAAATTAGATATTCTCCCAAAAGTATAGTCAATTTCCTGCTCCTGCATCATAGAAAAAATATCGCCCTACGTATCAATTTAAAGTGGGGATCAAATTTTTTCGAGAATAAAGAAGAGCTAACAATTAAAGGCAAGAAACATTAAAATCTTAACATAATAGATGTGATTTAAATTCACCCCCTAAGCAAATTTTCTTTTCTATATAAATATTTTAGATAGCAAAAGGTGGTATTTTTAAATTGGGGAATTTATAGTTTTCTTTCTTGTTCAGAAAAATGGATGATTAGACGAAATAAGTAAATTTACATTAAATACAAGCAAGGACTAAGCATTCAATTGTAATTACGCATCGGGATGTCAGACGAAGTGCAGGTAAAGAAAGAACACGTAAACTGGCCGCCATTTCTCTGAACCGTACATACCCGTGTCTTTATCGCACTCGTGGGAAAACTGTGCTAGTAATATATCAAGCTACAATATTGTACGGAATAAAGCCTCGCGCTATCTTTCTTCGACTCGTGAAAACAGTGATACTGAGTTCTTCCTCACACTCATGGGAGCTGCTACATTCAATGTCCCGGTCATATCTCAGTTGCGAGAGACACTTTAATGAAAAATCATACCGAGAATGCACGTTCCGTCGGGTATAACCTGATATTTCAACCGAATGAGATTTTAGACGGGAATAAATAAGAACGCGCGGGCTACGCCATGTTTTCCAGAGTTGAATGCAATTTTTTATCTTTAGAAACAAATATATTTTTCATTTCAAAATATTCCGATTGTTAAAACATTATTAATATTTAATTTACTGATGTCTTGAACTAAGAATCAGAAAGAAAAGAAAGAAAATCTGATGTCTTAAACTAAGACATCAGTTATATCTATACTTAAGTATAAAAACTGAATCAATATTCACTGGTTAAATCGGTGATTTTTCCACTCATTCAAATTTTGGGAGTAGCATTTAAATGGTTATAGAATGAGTCAAAATTCACGCAATAAGAGAGTGGAAATTCACCCAATAAGAGAGTGAAAATTCACCCAATAAGAGAGTGAAAATTCACCCAATAAGAGAGTGAAAATTCACAATTGATGCGGAAAAATTAGCTTATCGTGGATGATAATCCCAGTTCCCAGGGGATTCAACCTCAAGATGGGCGTGAGCTCGTGGATCAGAGAACATATTTCGTAATTCGCCTGAGTTATAGCAAGGATCCTCCCTTTCTATAACTCAACCCTATCAAAAAGCGACAATTGTATATACGAATTATCATAAAATCCTCGTGTACCTCATCCCTAAATTATTTCACACGAGACTTTACAAAAACTATTCTGATTTTTATGAAAAAATCAAAGTACCTTCCAAATAAAAGTTCATGAAATAAGTCCATTTTTACCTTTTAAAGAATAAGTAAAAAATTAATAATTATTTCAACAAGCTAATGTGTCGTATCATTGAATAAATGCAATTTTGCTTATTTAAATTTAAAGACAAGTATACACTGCAGAAAATATTCAAATTAAATGCAAAAAGAGTAGATTGATTATAACTATATTAAATTGAAATTTGGGAATAATTGTAACTGAAGCAGTAAATAAGTTTAAAATTGAATAGATTAAAGTGAAATTTCGCAAACACTTAACTGGTAAATATTTAAGAAGATACTGGAGAGCAAAATGTGCAGTGCTAAAGAAGAATATAATTGAGAAGGTTATAAAAGCTAAAAATGTGACGGCGATTTCAATCTAGCCTGACTAACTTTAGCTCAGAGGGTAATTCTATTAAGCAGCGGCATAGCATCGTAAAGGGTTGAGAGCAGGACACTTCGGCCACGGCACCGCGGTCTTGGGGGCTGTACAGCCCCCTGGGGCACCCTCACGCTAACTGGCTCCTCGACTATACCCGACCCTTTTACGACTTTAACTTAATTTATGTATCATCCGAGAGTTAAGTAATTTCTCCTCCCGAATTACCTTTCCGAGCAACTTTCTTTCCTAGTAGTTTCTTTTACTTTCCCTAAAACCTCTCCAATTTAATAGAACAATACTCTTGCACGATTTTAAACAACGAATCAGACATTTATTTAACTTAAACCCATATTATTTTTAAATACAACTATCAAGATAACTAAATTTCATTTTAGTTCAGTCTTTCATGCATTCTACAAAAACTAATGTTTCTATAAATAAAAGGATTTTTAAAATCAATTTTACTTGATTCGAACACATTAACAGGAAGAAAAAAACTTCTCGACAAATCTGAATCAGTGATCATTTTCACTATTTCAAATCGGAGCATATACGCTGATAATTTTAGGTTATGTCTCACTGAAACATCAGTAGAGTAGTCTCAAAAATAAAATGCAATTAGTCTTAAGAAAATAAAACGTTTTAGACAACCGCGCTTTAGAAAAAAGCATCTTTTTTGTTTAAATGAAATTAAAAAATAATCCATTTTGCTTCCTCATAGGGAAACATTGTTTCTAATTATAATAAAGAAACTAACAGCACGCGGTATTCCCAAGCGGTCACCCATCTAAGTACTAACGCTCAAAATTGCTTGGCTTCGGTGATCGGACGAGTACCGGCATTCCAATTTGACTTGACCGTTAGTTATGATCATAGTTTTTCAAATGTGAAGATATTTTAATTCCATTAAGCATATCATTAAGCAATTCACTTTTTTGTTAATATAAGGGTTTAAGAAAAAATAATTACATTATTATCGAAATTCAATTAAACTTTTAGGTAGAATTTCACTTAAGTGTTTGAAATAATAAATAAATAATAAATTAATATTTAAGTATTTATCACTTAACTAGTTTAACAACTGTTTGGGCTATAATCTTTTTTTTACTTAAGTGTTAGGTAGATTGTATTTGCTATTTTTCTTGTGACACATTTTAAAAAAGTAGAAAAAGAATTTGAAATTTTCTCTTCATTATTTAAACAGATGATTGAATACAACAGAAAAAGTAGATTTTGCAATATTGAAACTAAATTTTTGAGTGATAAAGAAAAAAAAGCTTCTTGTAGCAAAGTAAAATATTTTGTGTCATAAAAAGAATTAATTTAAAAAGTTTTCTTCGCCTTTTAGATGCAATTTTTGATGACAGTGTGAATAAAATCTAGTTGATCCTATTAGAGGTTATCCACGGACCTTAGTTGGGTAACTAATTAAAAGGCAAGAAACTTTAGCGTGAACCAGAGGAAACGAGTTTAAATCTGTTCTCCAACGCGAGTACCTTAGTGGTCCCTCGAGAATCGTTTCCAGCGTGAATGCACCCCCAGCACTTTATTACAAGTCTAATCCGTCTCAGCGCGAAACCTTTGGCGGTAGATATTTAACCCTCGCGCTTAATTGCAAACTTGCAACTTAAAGTATTTAAAACTGCGACCCAAGTTGCCTTCATCTTTATAGACGTTTTACATTTTCAAAAGGAAATCTATTTATCTTTCGTGCTTTAAATTTATAATAAAGTAAACATTATTAGGTCCCCGACAAAGTCCTATCATTATCAAATTATTGTATTATCATTTTCATTTTTACATTCTCATCAAAAATGTGAGTGTATTCAAAATGTGCGATTTTTTTAATATCTGAACATCAACGTTTAATATTATGTTCGTTGTCATTTGTTATTCATTTGTTCATTATAAACCTCTCTGTTCGTTCAATATTATTGAAAAAGTTCTTTTTTTTCTAAGACAATAAAAAGTTAGATTATAACTAAAACAAAAATCAAAACCTTCTGATCCAGTCACCCAAACTTTGCCATGTTATAAAAAACGTAAATTTGTTAACGGAAGAAAAGCTCTGCAAAGTAATTTGAAACGTCTTGAGAAATATTGAGTCAAGTGTGTAGAGAATATAAAATACATAAGGCATTTATCATTATATCATCGGCTAATAAAACATTTTACATATGTGGGACTTTATTAAATGCATTCACACTTTGTGGAGAAGAAAATGAATAACAAGACGGTCAGCGAAGAACTGCGGGACATGTGGTGGACGTGACCCATGCCGAGGGCTAAAGGGGCCTTCATAATTGCATCTTACACCAATACGCAACGAATTACCAGGTAATATATTACCCTAAATTATAGGCGATATCCAGCGGGACATTAACTTTGCCACGACCAGATGGGTCGACGGTGGCATCATCGGACATCGTGGCATATGGGACCTCATAAATATAGACACCTATTTATGTGATTTCTGCAGATCGGCCCAACAAGCAGGTCCGAATCCTCGCGATGACTATTTTTCTACCACCACTATTCGACTTTTTAATCTTTAACGAGTCCAAGTGTGCAGAATTGATAAATCATTGCATACCTTTCTCAAAAACGAACACGATCTTCTAATCTTTCTGTAATCTAAATTAAACTTCTTTTTTCATTTTAATTCAAAATATAAAAAAATAAAAAAATAAAATAAAATAAAATAATAAAAAAATAATAAAAATAACAATATTGAATATTTATAATGTTGATTATTAATATTCAATATTGTTATTTTTATTATTGTTTAATCAAGTTATCAAAAATAATTCAACCATATTTAACGTATTTAAATTAATTAACCTTTTAATAATCAATTAACAATTTAATAATTAATTAACCATTGAGTAAACCAATTAAGATCTGACTGAATAAATTTAATAAAATACTTTTTTGTTTAGAAGAAAAAATTAGGGCCTCGAATATATATGTATACGTATAGTTGACTCGTTTCAAAGCAATTACTAGTCCAGCTAATTTCCGGGCGGACTCAACGGCCGCTAACTTCGTTAATGCATAATCCGGGGTGGCTCCCCGGGGCGGCGTTGGCTTGATATAAAATCAGTAAGCTTTAGTAAATTTCGTTTAAACAATCCAGTAAACAATTTTCCGGCCAGTGCTCGGCAAAATAATGATCCCCATGTGGAAACTCGCTTCCTGCTACATCTATTCGAGTACACCGTTTATTCTCCTCGACAGGTATTTCCTCTTAAGGAATTTCAACAACCATGTCAATTTTCTCTTGTAAACTAAGACTCAATAATATTCTAGATAAATCAAGAAAAGTACCAATGGTTAATTAATGGAAATTATGGATTGAACCAGAAGAAGCCTAAACAACAATCATGTATAAGCTATAAAACCCTATACAAAAAAAGTCAAAAATCGCACATTTTGAATACTTTCTCATTATTGATGAGAATGTAAAAAATATGTAGTCAATCTAGAAAGTTTAAGAAGAGTAATAATTGAAATAATCAAGACAGAGTTTTCCATAAAATCTCTCTATATACATATATAAATCTATCTATATGTATCTAACTACATTTAGTCATCTAGAGTAAAACTTAAGATTTTAATTTCATTTAAGGATATTCATGAAGGTTATGATGATAAATTAGATAAGAATCGGTAAAAAATGATGCGTCGACTAAATTGCATTTCAATAAAATAACACGCAATATTTCAAAGTGCAGCGCCTGTAGCTACTAATATTTTCTTGTGGTTCATTAGCGCACTTCAAGCCTTCTGCACACTAGTCATTTCTCAATTAATTTGTAACGAAACGTAAAATCTCGAGTTAAAATGAAGAGAGACATGACGGCGACGGGACGGGGAAACTTCCATTTGGCAAAGTCCGATGATGCATCGACTTGTCATCGATGTATTGCAGTAAATATTAGCGATACATAGTGTGTAGGACACGTGTGCATACAATCCAACCCACGCTCTCTGTTGTGGGTTATGCCACTGATGCATTTTCGTCATAAATAACGCCTCGCTCGAATAAATAAATAAACCTGATCACCGTAACTCACAATTATTCCGGCGGTTTTCGCGGACCAATACCGCGAGACCGTCACTTTTAATTTGACCCCCATGCCTGGTGTTTGGCACGTTTTGATTCGGAATTTATGGCTCTGATCACAAGCTCGCAGATATGATTTATCGAGTCGAATGGATGGGTTATTGCGCGGGCGCCAGGTGCAACGATCGATAGTGGTGGAAATCGATCGATCAGCTTTATTTACAAGCATCCTCCTTTTTATAATACTTTTTCATCAAGGCAAAAAACACGATATAACTTACTCCACTTATATAGAAATGCAATAGTTCACTTTTTAATCATTATAAATTACAAAACTATACGACTGATTGATAAATGATAAACGTCAAATAAAATTGCTTTTACTCACGAGTACCATCATTCACGTAATAAGATGCAACTTTTATTGCTGAAATACCAAACGTTACTTGAGTAAAAAAAAAAAGAAGAAAAGTAACAAAATCTAGAATTAATGTCTCCGAATGCGATTGGAGCGTTAGCAACGACTAACTTTATATTCAATTATAAACTTATTTTTTAATCAAATAGACTTCATTAAACTTCTTATAACAGTACAAACTCTAATTGGGGACTGGAACTCCAAAAACAGTCAAGTTTTTAAATCCTTTCCGTGTGCTTTTCAGGAAAAGCTGATGCGGATGTTCTTCAATTTTTACTGAAAAGCACTATAAAATTCAAAGGAACCGTTGAACTTGCATCCGTTTTAGTAATTTAATTTTACCAGATTCTTGAATTAATTTAAAATGTTACTCAAATGTTGTACACTAAGATGATTTCAATATATATTTTTAATGTATATTTATTACATATTTTAATAATTTTGCTTCCTCATAGGGAAGCATTGTTTATATTTTCATCATAAATTGTAAAACTTCTAAAACACATAATTTGGAAATATGATTATATGGATATGACATAAATGATTTAAACGAAATTCTTAATCCTGTCACGAAAAGGATAAAATTCTAGAAGACAAGGAGTTAATTTTTCATTTAAGGACAAAGTTCCTCTCCCAGATGTCTACTTTGGAACACGATTCGTCCATCGACCTTAGCGTCTTGGTCGTCTTTTTCGAAGGTGGATAAGAGTCAGAGTAGGAAAACCCTTTAACGAGGAAACTTTTCTCGAAACGAGGTGCTTCCGAATTTTAGAGAGTAGCTTTAAATATTCGAAAGCGCCCACTCTCGCCATATCCGCACTAATTTAACGCCAGCTACCCCTTTCCTTCCATACCCTTCGGGCAACCACCTCCTAATGGAGTTCGCGGACAGTAGAATTGTGTCAGTGCGAAAAACGCGCTACCAATAAAAAAAACACAAATACAAAAAAACAGGAGACAAAAAGTAGTAAAAGAAATTCTCAATCAGCAAAATTGGCCCCGGGAGCTAGAGGAACAGAGCGACCTAACGATTTGATTTAAAATTTGAAATTCCATTTGATACTCGAGGGGTTGTAAAAGCCGATAGGAAACCGCATGGTCAAAACTCACGTGAAACGAAACGGAAGAAATGAGCGAATCGGGCATAATGAAAATTTTCAAATTTTACGCCCGATTATCCGCACCGGCTGTTTCTTGTGACATTTGGCGCATTAAAATCATAATGCCTTATCTCGAGAACCCTCACACCAGTGTCTCGAATTCATTATAATCGCTCTCCATGATCTAGTAACACCTCAACCAGAGAAGAATTATGTGTGTACTGAGATTTGAATCGCGAAAACAAAAGTAATGTGTCTTTATGACATGTTTTGAAACATTTTAATCCATACTTTTCAACATTTTCTAGATACAAAACTTTTAAATAAAAATTATAGTTGATCAATTTGTCATATGTCCTTGTCAAATTATTGTCAATTTTTCATTATATTGTATATGTTACAGTCAAAACCCGAAATCAGTCAAAACTAGTTTTGACAAATCGCTTCGGTCAAAACTAGTTTTGCCTAACAAATCAAACAGTCAAAACTAGTTTTGACAAAACTCTTTAGTCAAAACTATAGTTTTGGCTAACAAATCAAACAGTTTGACAAATGACAGTTTGACATGTGAAAATAAATAAGTTTCTACTTTATTTTCATATTATATATGTACATACTTTAACTTTTCAGACTTTTCAGACAAGTTTTAATAAAAATATAGAACTTTAACTGTATCTTATTAATTATAGAGAAAACTAGTTTTGACTGTTTGGTTTGTTAGCCAAAACTAGTCTTGACTAAAAAGATTTGTCAAAATTAGTTTTGACTGTTTGATTTGTTAGACAAAACTAGTTTTGACCGAAGCGATTTGTCAAAAATAGTTTTGACCAAAGGGTTTTGTCAATACTAGTTTTGACTGGGCAAAACTAGTTTTGACTGATTTCAGGTTTTGACTGTAACATATATACATAGTTATTATTTTTTTTACTGTTATTATTATTATTATTAGTATTATTATTATTACACGGAAAAAAATAATTAGCTGTGGCAGCGAAGAATTCACTACCACTACTAACTTTGTTAACAACTATAGGGACAGCTAACAAATTAGCTGTGAC
>WNHD01002889.1:0-26502 GCA_011057455.1 Ganaspis sp. Gsp50
CACACGTCACAAGCTGTGTTAGCCGCGAGGCAACGCACCCGACCAGAAACCCAAGGATGGCCGGATCGATCCCAATCGATCTCAGACATTATTTTTTTTATTCATTTTATTTTTTTTTTAAAATCTAATTTATTATTTTTATAAATATAATTATTATTGAAATGGTTGTAAACCATGAAGTACCATTTCAGTCCACATAAATTAAAAATTGCAAGTTTGGTAGCTCGTTGCTTCCAATGCCTATTAGCCAGGTTTCCTTCTCCCCATTGTCCGTTCATTTACTCAGATATTTCTTTTTTATAAATGTATAGAAGGTATAGAGGAGGGAGGGGTGAATTTCGGGAAGGTTCTAAACTTGGGGAGGTATTTTGGAAGGAACTTGCATCAAATTTCCTGTATTTAACCCACTCCTAACCCACTCCTTGCGCAAAAGTATAATGTTAACAACTATCAAATATAATTAAAATTCAACAAATTTGTATAATTTTTATATATCGAGTGTTTTTATTTCAGTTTTTCTATGTTTTCAGCAATTTAGCCAGTGGGTGGCAACCTGCAAGCCAAGATTTTATGAGGTCTATTTTAGATAGTTTTGAAAATTTGTTTTAAAATTTTTATTTTTTGAGAATTCAGATGATTTTTGGTTCAGGGTTGAAGATTTTTATGTTTTTTTTCCATTGATGTGTTGTTATTGACAATATTTTCATTTCATAACAAGTAATGGCCAACAAAGTTGAAGGATGGCAACCTGCAAGCCTTTCCCATTTATAGAGAGTCCTGATATATATTTTCTTTGTAGAAGATTCAGAAATATTATTCCATAAAGTTTTTCTTTTAGCAGTATATTTCAGCATTATAATTTGCAGAATTATGTTGTCAAAGCTGGTTTTAATTAATAATTTTTTTTCAATTTTATCAACATTCATCTTTTTTCCAGTACATTTATGAACATTCTAAATATATTTCTAATATTAAATCATTTTTCATATCCCAGGTGTGGTAGTAGTTACCCGTGCACATTACAGTTTTATTTTCTATGTTATAATTAAAACTTTAGATGACATTTCACACTATAAACTTTTGGTTGCTTAATAACATTCACCACATTAGATAAATCTATTATCTATTCATTAAAAAATTGTTTAATGTGTATATCTTTCATATTGATGAACAAATAATTGTTTCATTCTTTACCTTTGAAAGATTATACACGGTGCTAGGTAGTTGCATGGCTTTCGCATAATATAGACTTCATTCATTGGAGTACATAATCATTTTAGTGTATTCATCCTTAAAAAATTATTTTGGTGGTGTCCTGTGTCTGACATATAATCTTGGTGTCGTTTAAATGAAAAGATTTTATTATATGAATTTCCTTGCGATGTCAATGTATCGGACACCTAGATCTTCAGGAAGATAAGAATATAATTATTTATTAATATAGTTCATCATTAAAATTTAATTGTACATTAAAGTTTATTAGCATAAGAAAGTTCTTGTCACTATGCTAAGTTTAATTTGTTTCAAAAAATGATTTAAATCAAACACTATGCCTAAAGGAACCTAATATAAAATGTCTATGAAAAATATTTCAACTTACAATTCTAAATTTATGAAGCAAATGACATCTCTAAATATTATGAAAATATCTTGCATATAAAAATAATAGCCTGGATATTATGTAAATATGTTGACTGCATTCATAGAATTTTATATGAACATCTACGAGCTATTCCCAAACTATACGATATCAATATTCTTAGGATTTCACTGTGTATCCTTGGTCTGTCCAATGAATTTTAGTGTAACTATAAAACTTTTCTACTATAATCACATCATATTTATCCAAATATACTTATTATGACAAAACGTTTCAATGAAACAAACTAAAGATCCACAGTGTTTATAGGCAAAGTATTTTTTTACTCATTACCATGGGTAAGAAGAAATATGATTCCAAAACTAAAAAAAAATTATTTGTCCCTTTGTCTGACAAAAACGTTTACAGTCATCACTTAATAACTACTTTCCCAAATTAGATGAAAGCAATTTTTCTTTGTAACCTTATCCATGATAAAAAAATTCGAACAGACAACTTTTCTACGGTTATAATTAACTTATCGAAAATATTGATTATAACTTATTAAATATTTAATTTTTGCATACATATTCTTATTTATTTACACAGATTGGAATTCAGCCAAATTCATTGAATTAATTAATAAATTTTACATACTTTTTATTTTATTTAACTTTTCAAATTTTTAAATTGATTATTAATAATCAATTATCAAATTGATTGTATTGTTTTTTTCAATGATATTGTTTCCAAGATGCATCATGTGGAGGTAATCAATCAGGTAACAGTTGCCATAAGAAACTAACCATAAAAACAAATACTATACCATGGTAATAACATTCTTTTTTAGAAAAATTGCTATCATAAACATTCCTTTAGCAACGTTTGCTGTGGTGAACACTCTAGCCAAGCGTTGCTGTATTCAAAAATCCCTTAGCAACCGTTGGTATGTTAGCAATTCATTTATCAATCGTTGCTTTGATAACATTTTACTTATCAACAGTTTCTATGATGGTAACAATTCTCTTAGCAACCGTTGCTATGGTAAAAATTCCCTTAATAACCGTTGCTATGGTAACAATTCCCTTATCAACCGTTTCTATCGTAACAATTCCCTTAGTAACCATTGCTATAGTAAAAACTCCCTTAGCAACTTTTGCTATGGTGAAAATTCCCCTTAGCAACCCTTGCAATGGTAACAATTTCCTTAGCAACCGTTCCGATGGTAACAATTACCTTAGCAACCGTTGCAATAGTAATAATTCCCTTAGTAACCGTTGCTATGGTAACATTTTCCTTACCAAGTGTTGCTATGGTAAAAATTCTCTTAGCAAACGTTACTATGGTGAAAATTCCCTTAGCAACCGTTGCTATGGTAACAATTTCCTTATCAACCGTTGCTATTGTAACATTTCCTTTAGCAACCGTTGCTATCAATATGTCTATTCTGGTTATACATGTGGGTTTATAAATGACATATGGATATTTCCGGTTCTAATCAATATTTTTCAATTTTCTAAACTGCTGATTTTAAGTTGAATCATACCCAAATAGTGTGCCAAGCTTCATCTAATTCGGTCAAGTAGTTATGAAGTGATGCCCATACAAAATTTTTGGCAGATAGACAGAATTTGCTTTTGCATTTTTGGAATCCTTGTGAATAGAAACGAATAATTATGACAAAAACTTACAGTTTGCAACAATGTACAGACGAAACTCTGATTTTATTTATGTAGATGTATTAGCATCTAATTTTTATTACATTTCATAAAAAATATAATCAGGAACATACAGATATTTAAACATAAATATTATAATTACTACATGAACCGTTATATCACATTAAAACACAATAATATATAAAATATATAAATAAATTAAAACACAATATAAGAATATATACTGTTTAAAAAGTAAATATCAGTTATATTTACATTTCTTGCATTGCTGTAAATAAAATTTTTCTGTCTAGGAAATATGAGGGAAGTTTATATTTGAATTTTGTAGCCATTCTGATCTATTATTTATCATATTTCATAATTCAGCACGATCATCTCGTACGTCTGGGTGGTTCCAAACTGAAAGATTTTCTGAGCTGTGCCTTAAAAGAAGTGATGACCGATGAATTGGTTTGTCAATTCACATGGGGCAAACAAAAGGACACGGAAAAGTTTGGAGATACGAGAGTTTCCAATATCTTCTACCGTACGCATTATACTTTATTACTATTTATTGAGTCATCAGTGATCAGATTTTGTCCCCTTTTTTTATATTAAAAGAAAAACACCTAAAATACGCTTATGGATCCAAATTCACACAAGGAGCTAATATTATGGCGATTTAGGGTGCCTTATGAAACTTTATAAGACAGGCGATATAATCTCATTAAATATGCATAATTTTGTCCAAGAAACTATTATGATTCATAAAGTAACACAACTAAATGAATCGTATGATATTTTGGTTAAATTACCAGTAAGTAATTAATAATAATGAATGAACTTCACATATTCGTTATTAGTGACGTGTTGATTAATTAAAATATCATATATTATACAATTCCATTCATTATTTTTTACTTCATTTAACACAATGTTTTTTCCAATAATTTCTGCATATTTGTACGTGTTCTGAAGAAGGGCATCTTAGAAGGAAAACATTGTAGGTTATGTTTGATGATAGTTTTAACTTGATTAAAGCTTCTCTTTTAATTATTTGCAGTCGAAGATAGTTTTTCTTGATAGTATACACAAAATATTAATAAAAAAATCCTTTATTTGCAATGAATTAAAAAGAAAGCTTTAATCAAGTTAAAACTATCATCAAACATAACCTACAATCGTTTGCTGTTAAAGTCCCTTTATTCGGATCGCGTCACCTTTATTGAGATATAACATATTGCTTGTCCCATAGGGTTTTATAAGACGCCGTAAAAACAGCTCTTTGTGGGAACTGGGATCCGTCAGAGGTTTTTAATAATACCTCCCTATTTCCTCTTTTTCCAAGTCTTTTAAGATTCATGTAAAAGTTCAAATGATTAATTAATTTCAAAGGTTACTTTAATTCGCCCTTTTTCATATTCTTAAAATTTTTTTTACCCATTTTATTAATTCTTTTATATTTTTTCACTTTTGGAATATTTCCTTAATTAATATGAGCTTCAATTAAATCTCTAATCAATTTTAAAGTTTAAGTCAAACAAATTTTAAACTATCTAAATTTAAATTTATTTTATAAAACTTTTCTTAATTATTATTTTATTTTTTCTTCCATTTTATCATTTCATATAAAAAATGTTATAATTGTTTTCACATATTTTTTTTAATATTCTCATCACTATCAAAACTTTAAAATTTATAACAATTTTTTATTTTTTAAAGATATTTCTTCTGTTATTCAATTTTTTATGTAATATAATGTAAATTTTTTTAAAAAAATGTTTATCTTGATTTTTTAAATCCCCATTTTTGAAATGAGTAATTCCTTTTATTTTATCTTAAATTAGATACAAAATGCAGTTTGATTCCTGAGTAATGCTCAATAACGTTTAATTGACATGAAAAGTGCATAATAATTACCACACTTTTAAAGTCTTAACTCACTTCTTATTACAAATAAAATATTATGTATAACTATTGATCTTAGTTTACAAATTATCTTTAAAATAATTTAAAAATATAGAATCTGTAGTTTATCTGATGAAAATGATTCCGATCATGACCTTTGAAAATCAATAGATTTTTTCCTCTGCCAAATAAGCGTAACCTTTTAAAATAATTTATTTATATCAGTCTGCAACAAATTTAGTAATATACAAGAAAAAGATTGGCAACTTTAAATTATGTTTTTATTAAATAGTAAATTCATATTAATAAATAATTTATTATTAAGTTTGATCATTTAAGAAAAAAAATTAAATACCTTTAATTTTATATATTTTACAGAAGCTGCTCTAAAATGTCCTTTGTTTCTTCTCTCAGAAAATAAAGATTCCTACAAGCACGCAATGCTCGACGTTTTCAAAAGCACGAAACAACGTTATAGAAATAAATTAAAATCAGCTAAAACCAGTGATATTAAAAAAGACTTTACGGACAATGACTTTCACAACGCAATATTGGAAGTTTCTGCAGCCCTCGAAAAGATTCCAGCAAAGGAGGAAGTTAGTGAGGATGAATCTGTAGTAAACGCATCATCAGATGCGGATAATGAAGATGACGAAGATGAAATATTTTAATTATATTGTATTAAAATTAAGGCTAACTGTTAATAAGTTATAAGTTTCAAGGACGTATAATTTATTATATTTAAGTAAATAATTTATTTTATTAATTTTAATGTTCATCGCACTGTATCATTCCTTAACTTTTGTTTCAAAGTTTGAAAATAAAATTTATAATTTAAAATTACTTCATCTTTTAAATGTATATTTATGTATTTATATATATTTATTTCTTAAATTGAGCCGCTGCAAAGTAAAACATCACATAGGATTTGCACAGAGACATTACAAACTATTAGAGTTGCTTCCTGATGCCTTAAAAATGGATGATATTCAAAGAAAATTTGTTAACTTTTATTACCTTATTAGAAGTATTTGCGTCACAAGAAACATTTCATTTCTTTAATATCGTCTTTTTAGGTAATAAGGGCTAACTAGAATGTTTGTGCAAATTTTATGTGGGGTTTTACTTTCTGGTGGCTCAATTAGGTACCTATTTTTAATTATATTCGCCATTAGGGCTTGCTTAATGCCGGCACGTATATGCCGGACGAACGGGCAGGTGATATGGCCAGCAATGGCGCGTACATTAAGCTACTCACGGGTCGACACGTCGATCCGATCGATCGGCCCGCGGGCCGGTGATTAGGCAGTGATTATGCTGGCATTTTGTTATCTGGATTTGGCGCCAAGTTTGAGCCAAGATGCAAACTAGGGCCAACCTTCGACTAAGCTCGAATCTTGGAGTCAAACTAGGCTGCAAGCTGGCCAGGTATTTCAAAACAATATGGGGCCTAGTTTGCAAATTTCCACCCGGGATGATGTTATTTCCTGTCTTTAACATCCAATATGTTAAAGTTTAACATATAGATGATAGCCTTTATTATACATTGTTCTCAGTATACATAATTTACATTTTTTATTGAATGAAAGTATAAAATTTGATAACGGAATTAAAATATTGCTATTACTACGACAGTATTGTGCCAGCACTTTTCCCGGTTAAAAATTCATGTATACACACATATATGCAATGGGTGCTTTTGAACAGACGATATAAAAGTACTTCAGATTGGGATAAATGCAAAGTATAGTAGAGGTCGTTTAAAACGTTAGAAAATCAGCTTTTTGAATATATTTTTATCAAATTTTTAAATGCAACCATTCAAGTTGGGGAACTCGAAAAAGTTTACTAAAATTTACTATTTTGGGAACATTTTTATTTAAAATGTATGTAAAATGAGCATTAAATAGTTTTTTAATCATAAAAAATAAAACGGTTGCGTTTAGAAAATTGGTCATTAAATGCGCTAAATGATAGTTTTATGTCCTTTCAAATCACTTATTATATTTTGTGTTTAGATGAATCTACACTGAAAAAAATGTGACCGAGATCTTCAACTACTGTAAGATAGTTAAGTGAAAAGTAGTTAAAGTAACTACTTTTACAGTTATTTTGACGTTTTTTCTGCAGTTAATTTAACTACTTTGTAAGTAGTTAATACTTAGTAGTTGATTTTACTTAAATACGTAGTTAAATTACAACTACAGAACTACTGAACTACTATATATAGTAAAATCTACTACCTAAAGTAGTAGTTTCAATTACATTCCTAGTTCTTTTAACTACTTTATAGTAGTCAATAAAATTTTTTAAATTGAGTTGAGGACCTATTGTACTACTCAGGGTAGTTAAAAAGTAGTAAAACCTACTACTTTTTCTTTCAGTGTAAAGTACTTTTTCACAAGATTTCGTACGTCTTCGCTTGAGTACCTTCTGTCCTACCAGAAGGACGTTGGACGTTCTATCATTAAATAAAAATTTACCCAAAAAACTGTTATTTCTTCTCCCTTATCTATAAACATAAAGAACAACAGCGCAGTCGCAGGTGCCATAGAAAACTACTGCGCAGCATTGGAAGTTTTGTAAAATTTAATCAATTGTCATATGTAGATGTTCATGCACATGAACTAATTGGACACAAATGAATAACACGATCGTGTGCATGTTCATGTGCGTATTCATGTACATGTTTGTGCACCAATTAACATGAACACGTGCATGTTCACGTACAAGTGTTACGTGCATAAACGTGTGCATTATCATGTACATGGATTTTTAACCGGGTTGACCGCCATGTATATTTTTCTTAGGGTAAATATATAGGGTAAGTCCGGGGGAGATGGCCAATTCAATTATTTCACAAAATTTAACGGTAAATATCACTTATTATAAGTTAAAACTGCTTCATTTTTGGCCTCGGCGAAGATAAGAACAACAACAAAAAATATTAAATAATAATAATAAGTATGAGAAGAATTTTTCTTTATTTTTTCATGTAGGGCTAACAAAATTGTATACGCTCAGGATTCTTATTGCTGTAGACTTATTTCTTAGAATAAAGGGTATTTTTGCAGACTTTAGACAGACAATCTGGAAAGATTCAGACCACCGCTGCTATATAGATCGGGATTATAAAAAACAATCTTACTCATGTTAAAATTTCAGGTTGTCATAATCCAAGAAAAACAAAATATGAGTTTCCCAAACATGATAAAAACCCATTTTTGTATAAGATTAATGAATCAATTTATTTTAGAAGGGTGTAAAAATAGTTGATTTACATTTTTTTCTTTTTTAAATATTATAAACTTTGCTAAATACGCTTTTTAAAAATAGTAGAAATTAAGTTGGCAATTTCGGGTATGTGCAAAAGTTTCTGTACTCATGTAATCCTAATTTCAAATTTTCTGTGGTTTGTAAAAGCTAGAACACTGGAGGTTTCGGAAAATAAAAGTAGCGTTATATTACTAAGAAGGCGTAGATACAAGATTGGTATATTACTAAAAACAATTAATATATTTCAAAACGAAATTTAAATTTGTTAGTGTCGAATTTTAAGATTTAAACTCGCTGGCATTTCATAGCACATTCAAATGCTTCAAGATCACTATTTATTTTTAGTAAAATCAAACTTTGAGCATTATTTTCTTAATAACAGCGGAAGGTAAATCTTTTTCAAACTTTGCAATTGTGAATTTTGACACACATTCTTCCTATACATCAAGTTTCATATTTTTCTAATATTTCTATCATATTTTTTATCTAGGGTTTAGGTAAGTTCCCATTAGATCCTATGTTAAAGTGCACATTGTTTTTAATTTGTTTAAAAAGAACCAGATGGTCAAAATTTTTGAAAAAATTCAAGGCCTCCTAATTTGATTTGAGGAATATCCTGTACAAATTTTCTTTATTTGCCAGTGATAATCCTTAAGAAGAACCTGAAACATGAAAACTTTGTCGTCAAGAAGGATCGAACACGGGTTCTGCACTTGCCAATCCAGTAAGCTATATACGTGGCTCTCACACCCTCGATAGCACATAACATAATTAGTCTAAAGTATTTAGTGAACCTAAGGAGTTGCTTATTTCTCTTTTTTCCACAATACATAATATTTAAATATTATTACACACTGAGAAAAATATTTCCTTGTTTTAAACTTACAGATAATTTTGAATGTTTTTTTTATTAAAAAATATTTATAAGTTTAATTTAAAAATATTATTAGTTTAAATCATATATAGGATTCAAACATAAAATATTTTTAAAACTAGTAAAATAAGTTTGTCACAAACAAAATATATTTTCAAATTGAATATATTAAATCAAACAAAAAAATATGTTTCAATTAAACTTATATACGTATAACAAAGTGAAAATAAGTTTAAATCAAACATATTGTTCTCTTAGTGCAGTACTGAGTTAGATGGTTGCTAACTTAGAAGAACTCCTCTCGCGGTGTCTGTTTTGAAAGAACTCATCTTTTTTGAAAATATTTTTAATCTTAAATTCATGATTTTTAATAAATAAATTTTACTAAACAAAAGACTTCAGTTATTTTATAATATTCCTACCACAAAATTAAATATAGCTGTAAATTATTTTTCCAATGTATGTGGTTTTCAATCTTTAAACGGATAATTAAACAAAAATAATAACAATTATTATAAATTAACATATTTTATTAATATTCAATTGTTTAAACAAATAAATTAATACATTTTTAAACTTCAAAATAAAGATAAAAAATTGTAAATTACTGGGATGATCTTAAAAATTTTTTATTAAAGTTTATTTTATGAAATTTTTCTAGTGTATAAATATGTTTGGAAAATGGAAAAGTAATTAGAATCAAGCCAGACCCAGACCAGGATTTCTAATTCAGAAAGATCTATCCATAAATAATTAGGCAAAGTCCATAACGCATATTAATATATGCTGGGAAAATTACATTTAAAAAAATGAAAAATAAATGTTATTAGACTAATAACACTCAAAAAAAAACTCTTGAGAAAATATGACTATCTCTTTACATACAATGTTATAGAAGAAATTAGATATACATTTGGCTCAACCCAGTAGAAAATTCCTGTACAAGAACATCTACAAGAACTTGCACAAGATCTTGTACATGTTCAACATATTAAATATAAATAAAAACCTGTACATGAACATTAGTCGCAATAAAGTTTAATTGTACCAGGTAAAATTAAATGTAAAAGTCCTTGTACATGTTCATGTATAGATTCTTGTACAAGATATTTTACAAATTTTTTTTTATTTATTTATAAATTATGAGTAAAACTAACTTTTCTTACAGCATCCCTCTGCGGATCCCTTTAATTCCTAATCAAAACCTACTGCGCAGCCCTAGCTGTCACAGAAAGCTAGTGCGCATTGTTTAAAGTTTTAAAAAATTAAATTAGTTTGAACCTTTAAATTACACGAACATGTACGTGGCACAATTACATTTTCTTGTAACTAATGTTCATGTACAGGCTTTTGTAAAATTCTATGGTAAAATTATATGATGTTAATGCCCACACACACGGAAAAAAATGTTCTGTGATAACTACACAGCTGCTTTGTAGAACGTACAATAAGTGTAGTTAGTGATCTACACAAACCATGGTTTAAAAAAAACACAAACTATTTTGGGAATAACACAAATTATTTTGAGAATAATGCAAATTGGTTTAAGAAAAATACAAAATAGTTAGGGAATAACACAAATTGATTTAGGAATAACACAAACTGGTTTGTGTAGATCACAAACCACAATTGTGACGCCGCACGAGAAAAGGGCCCTAACGTCAAAAAAATCGATTTTCTTTTTTGTATAAAACATTATTGTTTTTGAGTTACTTTTCCGTTTCCGAAGGTCAGAAATTGATTATTCCAATTAATTATATTGTTATTTACATTCAAACATAGATTTGTTAAACACACTGCGTTTTCTTGATTTTATTCTTACTCTTGCCTAACGGAATTAGCTTTTATTTATCCTTATTGTTTTATAAAAATTGATGGATTTTGAGTTGCTTTTGGAATTACTAACGAGCAAACAAATTTTTCTTTAAATACTTTTTTGGTTGTGAAAGTTTAAAGGTAGACGTGCTTAGCGCATGGTCGAATTCTTTGATTCCTCTTTAAACGTCTGTCCTGCTTGAAAAAAGTAGGGATAGGGCCCTTTTCTCGTGCGGCGTCACAGTCTTATTGTACAAAGCGGCTGTGTAGTTATCACAAAACATTTTTTTCCGTGCAGCACCAGAACTCTCATGAATGTTCAGAGAAGTTCTGAAACTCTCTATAAACTTTAAGAATTTTTAAAAAAGATTTGGAATGAAAGAAACAATGAAATTCTTATGTCCTAAAATTAGAAGAAATTCCATTTGAGACGCATACATGTATGCATTTTTTGAAAAACGTGAATTTTAAGATTGTTACAATAAAATATTTTAATATAATTTTCGTTATTTCAAAGTAAAGTGCCTAATGTATAATTACCAATGAAAGTTTAGATAAAAATCCTTTTTCTTTTTAGTTTCTACAGTCCTTTAAAAAACGATGGCCATCAAACCCGGACTTATCATAACACACTTCAAAGATAAAATTCAAAATTATTTATTTATTTTTCCTACATTTAACCTCGTTATTTATCCATTTTTGATAAAAATAAATTAAGATTTAAAGATTCTGCTTACCTTGTTCAAAGAATGGCATCAATTTTGAACATATTTATGACGCGTCCGAAAAAAAGTACCTTAAAAGCAAACGAAATAAGGTTATGTTTGGTAGTATGCAGTTTTAAATTAAAGCTTCCTTCTTAATTATCTGCTGACATCAACAGTTTTTCTTGCTAGTATACAAAAAAGCTATTTAAGAAACATTGTTTTTATTTCAAATAATTAAATAGGAAGCTCTAATCATCAAATCAAAACTACCACCAAACATAACCTATTTTAACCTATTTGAATACAATAAATGTGCAACTTGGATAGGAATCTTTTGGGATGAAGGAAGTTTTGAAATATATTTTATTTTTCTAGCGTAAAAAAGGTTTTACACTCTCTTAAATAATATCTTAAGAATATATTACTGATGAATTAGCAGGAAGTCGGTCATTAACCTGTATGCTGCCGGTGATTAGCAAATCCAGCAATTAAGCCTAAATATAGGTTTTCCGGCAGCCTAGTGGTTAACATTTGTTTTGAAGAAAAACGCACATCTTCTTGAATAACAACTCATCCCACAAAACAATAAACTGTCCAAAGTTATAAATGACGTATGAATACCCTTGTCTTCTTCCATTTTTTGTTGAATTTTTTTGAAAATATAGTATCGTCATCTGAAATTTTTTAAAATATTAATTAGGTCCATCCATAAATTACGTAATACTTTTAGTTGTAATGAAAAACTACTCATTTTTAGTAGCAAATCACTAATTTGATGAAAAATATGAACTAATTTAAAAAGTAAAACATTTACTATTTTAAAAAAGAAACTTTTTAAAAATTAATTAAAAATTAATTAATTAATTAAACTTTTTAAAATATTAATTAGGTCCATCCATAAATTACGTAATACTTTTAGTTGTAATGAAAAACTACTCATTTTTAGTAGCAAATCACTATCTAGTGGATTTTTCACTATTCAAGAGCAACATACTTTTTTCTAATTAATCAAACCACTAGTTCAGAAGTAAAAGCGAGAAATATTAGTAGTAAGAAATAAAAACAAATAAAACAATGATAATTAAAGAAAACAATGCAATAATTGGGATCTTTGATGATTTGCATTGAGTTTAAAAAAAATCTATTTCTATTGTAAAAGCGAAAACAAAATTTAGAAAAGCAAATCCAATGTACAAACTATAACTAATTATTTCAATTCATATGTAGGATACCTTATTAGTAAGTTCATAAGAATTATTTAGAGTCCTTTCATAACCCACGACGATCCTCTTCAACTCGAGTGTACATTTACCAGGGTTCAAGATGATGTTTTTTGTAGTAATTGAAACATACTCTATCTTGTAAACAAAACAAGTTTCAAGTGGTTTCAAGTGTCTAACCTTTTATATTCGAAACTATATTTCTTAAGGTTTTTTGACTTTAAGGTTTTTTGACACTTATTGTTAGTTACAAAGAATCACTTGACCAAGAAGTTCATTCAAGTATGCTCATAATCGTAATTGTAAATTGGATAGTTAGTTGTCCATCGATGATGCTGACTTTGCACACAGAAAAAGCAACTCGTTGATTTACTTGACTGTCAAACACTTTATCACGAGACACCCCCATTCACCATTTTTCTTCGACAGTTGAAGACTCATTCATTGACTGCTGCAAACTGATTCCATGAGTTTGATGAAGTCTACAGCTGAAGAGGAAAAAAACCTGAAATGGAATGCACCTTCTCAAAATACTTGACAGTCAAGCAAATTATAAAGAACTTATTCTTTCAGTGCATCTGTTTTAATTATTTTAAAACAATCGAAGTTTCTTGTAGTCCTTCAACAGAGCTTGACGATGCACTAGAACTTGAGTCAACATTTGGTAGTGTTCATGATGATGTTTTATGTACTAATTGAAACATACTCTATCTTGTAAACATAACATGTATCAAGTAGTTTCAAGTGTCTTACCTTTTACATTCGAAACTATATTTCTTGTTCTATTTTCTGAAAAATTAAGTTAGATTCCACGTTCTGACAGCACTGTGTTATTAAACAATGCAGGAGGCTGCAGGACGTAAAACCAAAATTAATTCATCTATCAAGAACAAGAAAGTTAATCTCTCTTAAAGCTATTGACACATAGTTACATAAAATCACTTGACCAATATGTTGATTTACTTATCCTTGCAAAGTATATTGAAAATTGATGTTTTGTTATCAATCGATGGTGCTGCCGCTTACCATAGAAATGTCCTTCCATGTCATGTGCTGATTCACAAAGTCCATCGAAGTTCCTTCTACTCCGCAAAAATCCCACGACGATCCTCTTGAATTCGTGTAAACATTTGCTAGGGTCCAAGATGATGATTTGCAAAGTTGTTAAAACATACTTTACTCTCTAAATCCGAATCAGTAGAAACGACATAAATCTACTAAGTTTTACGGCTAAACCTCAGCTAATAATGCATTTTTTTAAACTGAAAAACAGTAAAATTTGACTGAATAAAAGTAAACGTTTTTAGGAATTTCAGCACACTTTTACTGATAATCAGTAGATTTTATTTGAATATTAATATACTTTAATTATTTAAATAAGTAGTTGAGTTTTCGCTTTAAACTAGTATATTTCTAGTGTTTCAAATTTATAGAGTACCTTGTAAGTAAAACAAGGTTTAAGTAGTTTTAAGTGTCTAACCTTTTTTAGTGGAAACTATATTTCTTGTTCGATTTTCTGAAAAATTAAGTTAACTTCCACGTTCTGGCAGCACTCTGTTGTAAAACAATGAAGTAGGCTGCAGGATGTAAAAGCAAAATTAATTCTTATATCAAGAACAAGAAAGTTAATCTCTCTTAAGGCTTTTGACACATAGTTCCCACACAGCACCAGAACTCCCCTAAATATTCCGAATGTTCAGAGAAATTCTGGAACTTCCACGAATGTTCAAGGAATTTCTGAAACTTCCCTGAACATTCGGAATATTCAAGGGAGTTCTGGTGCTGTGTGGGTTACATAAAATCACTTGACCAATATGTTTATTTACTTATCCTTGCAAAATATATTGAAAATTGATGTTTTGTTATCATTCGATGGTGCTGCCGCTTACCGTAGAAATTTCCTTCCATGTCATGTGCTGATTCACAAAGTCCATCGAAGTTTCTTCTACTCTTCAAATATCCCACGACGATCGTCTTGAATTTGAGTAAACATTTCCTAGGGTGCTTGTTATGCTGATTGTAAAGTGGATTGCTAGTGATTGCTGATGATGCTTCTGCTTGGTGTGATACATTCTTTTCATGGCTTCCAATGATTTTTAAAGTCCACATCCCTCGATGATGCCTTGTACTTAAGTGAATAGTGACTATGGTTTATGGTGATGTTAGTTATAGTTCTTAAATAGAGATTCTACCTTGTAAATAACAATACGATGGTTAAGTAATTTGAAGCGTCCAAAATGTTGTATTGTAAAATACATTTTTCATTTCCTTTGGGAATTTATCAATATAAAATACTTACTGATCTCATGCTATTTATGGGTTTTTAACCATTTCTTTTAGATCGAAATTGTTACAAGCTCTTTTTTAAAAATAAAAAAAAAACAAAACCGTTTATCGGACATGTCGAATCTAAAAAAATTGATTAATGTCCCAATTTTAACATGGACCTATAGATGTGTGGTAGACAACATTTTAACCATTCATTTTTACTCAATTTCTAAAAAATTATAAAATAAAATTAATATTTCATACATGTGTATCATGTCCGATTATTTATTATTACAGTATATAATATTAATTTTATTTTCTGATTCTTTAAAAATCTAAGCAAAGAGGATTAGTAAAAATTCATCCAACCACTTGTATGCATGTTTTTTTACTTGTGCTGAACCAGTGCTGTCCTGTTAATTCCTTATGTCTCTTGATGTACCTAAACAGGAAACGGTATATATGCTCTTCTCTAATGTGCTTGATTATCACATTGCAATAAGTGTGTTAGACAGTGCAGTCGCCTATACCTCTTGACCATCCTCTTCTCGTTCGATCATGCTACTTGATAACGCTGGATATGTCTCACTGATCCTTCGTGATGAAGTGTATTATTGTCTTATATTTTTTAGCTTAACTTGATTCTCCTGTTGTTTTATCTAAATCTCTAATGGAAATGCAGAAATCCACTCTGTTTTGATTATGTTTAGGAAATGTTGTCTCATTAATTTAGCGTTTTGCGAGTGCTTTACGATATACGGGTTCTTTCCTAATAGTAAAGTTACAACAACAGCAGCTGCATAAATGCCGCAAGAGTTACAGTCTGGTTGCTTCGTAACATGGTAAGAAACAATATTTTTTGGTGCCAGAGTAGGATAGCGACTTGTTATATAGTCTTGTTCTTCAGTTGGTAAATCTTTAAATTTTTTCACTCCTAATGGGTCTAATATGTGAAGAAGCACTCCATCAAAATATATACAACGCCAATGCTGTGATGTTAGTCCGCCATTGATTTGGATGTCTTGTCGATTTTTTTCTACGTTGAAAGCAGGTACCTGCTTTAAATAAAAAATGTATTGCACGTTTAGAAAATCGAAGGTGCTGTTACGTCTCACAATATTTAAAAAACGATTTATGCAAACAGTGTCTAACCATCCGTCCGTACTTAGGATAATATTTTCAAAATCACTTATCGGTATTTTATCAAATAGATCATTAAACCTTGACGAATTTTCAGTTGTTTCCTGCACTGATATGATTTCGATATCTTCATCATTCGGGTGATTCTTGGCGCTCTCTAAAAGATCGTCTCCTGATTCCTGTACTGCATTGGTTTCAGAGTCTTCGATATTTATTACATCTTCTTGAATGCAACCATATTTGGTTACTTCACTTTCTTGAGACTCGTCACTCCTCTTTCTTTTTTCATTGCATTTGATTTCTCTTCTTTTTCTGCTTTTAGATTTTTTTGTATCGACTGTGCTTCTATGATATGCTCCGCATTTCTTATTTGTAAATTTCTGTTCACTCGTCCGTCTACAATTTCAGGAAGCAAACACTTTTCGTAGAATAATTTTAGCTTTTCTTCCATGTCGTTTTTCCAAAAGTTGTCATTTCGCTTTACTACTACAACCTTAATGCTGAGAGGTGACCACATTACAAAAAGGCAGTACTTTCTTTGGCTAACGTGAAGCTCCCCTTGTACTTGGTAGTAATACTTATGTTTCATATTCATCTGCATAATATTATCTTTATCATAAACTCTCCTTAGATCTTTTATGCTTTCGAGTGCGTCTTCTACTTTGTACCCCTTTGCTCTTATTGGGCATTTTATTTCAACGATTCCACCAGGAACAGTATCATAAATCATTTCTGTCTCTTCGCAATGTTCTATTAACGCGCTGAGTAACTTCAATTCTTCTAATTCCTCTTCTATTATACCATCTGGGCTTGCTGCAAATACTTCATCTACAGGATCAATCATCAAACCACTTGGCTTGACGGTCACATCGTATGTCCTTTTTAGATCAATTAAGGCGGACTGTTCATTGTCTAAACCGTATCGCAGAGCTTCCACTGTTCGTGTATCATATATCGTTTTTGGGTATCGAATTTTTTCCACTAGATTGATACAAGAAGTTGTTATTCTCATCCTACAAATTTCTCCAAAAAAAGATGCAGTTAACAAATCTTGCCTGACAAGATACCAGTACGGACAATCTGATTGCGCCATTGTATCATTGAAGATATTTACTCTATCTTTCTGATAGTCCTTCAGTTTCTCCACATGTTCATAAACTAAATTGTCGTATGTTTCTTTTGGGACATCTGGTTTCATCGATTTTTCTCCATAGTCTTTATCATTTCTCTGATTATGCAATGTCAATTGCGATTGTGACTGTACTCTCTATTCCTTTCCACTTGAAGCTGATGACTCTGCTCCATTCTTATTATAACATCTGGAACAGGTACTCCCTTACTCTGGTATACTTGCGACAATGCTCCTTTCTTGGTAGCTTGAAGTACTTGAAGAGAACAACGACCAACGTAACCACCTCTCATTCCATAATTGATTCGCATCCCAGAGCCAGCTTTACACAGATGATTGTGAAATGATTCACAAGCATTGTTTGTTTTTTTGTATAATAAACATTCAGCATGTATTTTTAGAGTTTGCAAAATTTTTTCTACTTCTTCAAAGATACCAGCTTTTTTCAGTATAGGCACCATGTTCTCTTCCTCTTTATCAGGATCACATGTCCAATTCAATGTTCCACATTTTCCATGATCTCCAAATATATGGTATGCTACATTAACAATGTCTTGATACAATAATTTACATCTTTCTTGCAGTTCTTGGATATCTTCAAGTCCTTTTTGTCTTCGTTCAATAGATTTCACTAATTCCTCTCGTATTAAATAACTTTTGCTGCTAACCATTTCGCGCAGAGCTGTGATTCCTTTTACTCCTGTATGCTTAGAACCACTTGTGTTCCCTATTTTCTTCAATTTTTTACAGGCGTTTCGCAACAAATGATTTGTACAATCAATTTTTTTGACAACAATGCCGTAGTCCTTATAAGGATGCACATCAAGAATGCTTGTGTGGACACTGCTGTCACCATCTGCAATTAAGAACTTGTAAATAAGTCCATACTTTTCTATACTTGTCGTAAAGGCCTCTACTATTGCCTCAGATTCCATTGACCCTGAACTTCTACTCCTATCAAAATTTTTGTAGCAAATGTGTTCTTTAGCTTCTCTATTTTCCCGGGCAGTCTTGTCGCATGTTGCACATGCTTTATTCCTAAATATTACGTCTATTGGTTCTCCAGTCTCATAGCCTATAATCACCACACAGCCAGATAGAGAATTATATAATCCCCCCATTGCACGTTTAGCCCATGAACCATCTGCTACTACTGTTATATAAGGAACACCGTTTTTTGCTATGTGATTGTTTTTCCTAGCAATGTCAGCTTCTTTCTTTGCAGATTCCGCCATACATTCTTTGGATAGTTTCAGACTATCCAAAACTATTTGCTCCTGATACTTACGGAAAGTTGTAGTACTCATAGCTGGAATTCTTTGTGCAGCTCGCATTTCTTTTGCATTATAGTATCCAATTCCGGACGTGAGACAACCCAAAACGTAAGCATAATTGGGATCTAGGTTCTCGGCACCATCAGGATGTGTTGAAAAGCGTACAAATGTTTGACACTCATTGCAGAGCATATAAACTATTGTTTTGTCACCTTTATCATTGTAGTCCTCAAGTTCCCATTTACCATTTCTACAATTCGGCTCATGACGATTTTCATCATTGACAATTTCTGTTACAACCTTCAATACGTGTCCTAAATTAACATGACGATTTCCAAGGCGTTGAAAAGTAGATTCCGACTCGTTTGACTCTTCTCCTTTCTCTAAATAACGTTGAAAATTATTTTCCTTAGAGCCGCAAAATGTAGTAGGTTGAGGACCGGAATTAGACTCCATAAACTCTTTAGTTACGCAGGAGGGAAAATCACTGAATTCTGGTCCTGCATCAAATTCAATGGCTCCATCAGCTCTATAGGATGCACTGGTTTCAGAGCAAAATGGATCTCCAAAGATTGTCTGCTCTCGCACACCCATTACTCTTTTCTTTCTCTTTTTCACTTTCTTGATTTCTAACGAAAATTTCTTTTGCAGGGTCATCTTCGAGAATAATTTTCTCAGACGATAAACCATTTTCAAAAGGCTTGTTCGTATTATCATCAATTTTATTGCTCGTCGACGATTGCTTGCTCTCCAAATTTGAAATTGAAGCTGTATCACCAGATTCATTTTCACAGCGGAGCAGAAAATTTTCAAGCCGTCTACATGCAACAATTAGAATAAAAGTTATCACATTTGCTTTACTCAATTTATAAAATTGCTTAAAATAAACAGCATTATAGTGAATTGTTGAAAACAATTACTATACCTAAAACGTGTGTAAATGTAGGACTCTTTTTCCAAAAAGTTTACGAAATTGTAAAAATATTTTTTATATTATTATGCTAAATGCGCATATTCGATGTAAATTTATTTACAAAATACAATTATTCAAAACTAAAAATATAACACTTGTTCAACCAAAAGTCTCTAGGTAGTTTTTAATATTTTTATTGAACGAACGCGACATAAACAATTAAACAATTAATTTTTCGAGATTTAGAGCAATCATATACAGCTGCGCACATGTGTCGGACTTAGCCGAAGATTTACGAAGCGCTCCAACTCGGCTCAAATTCCGTAACTCGATAATTTAACTCTATTTTGAGTTGGTTTTTAACTCAAGAAATGCGAACTCTCAACTCTGTCGGTCTTTAACTCCTCACATTTTTTACAGTGTAAAAGTTAGACAGAGTGGTTTTTCGTGAATTATAATAGTATATTTCGATACCATGAGGCACCATGTACCGAACCATATTTTTCTTTACAAATGAAGGCAAACTACTTTGCGAACTACCGCTAGAGGGCACTTTGCATGAGCAAAACACTTTGCTAACTGCTATCAGCATTTTGCTCGGGAATCAGCTGTTTTGCATAGTTACCGACGGTAGAGAAAGGCAGATTTTGCATTCATGTGTGAAGAAAACCTTATTTGATGAAACTATAACTTACTAGCGAAATCGATAATATTAAATAGCTTTGTTTATTTTCAAATGTAGCACAATAAATGGAAAGCGTCGAAATTATATAAGAGCTACTTCCCGTGTTCGCTAGAATATACCGTCTGTAAGTAAATTAGGTATGCGATATCCCCACCCGAGTGGGGCATTCACTCACTCGAAATACGCAGTTGGTAGAATATTTATTTAAACGTATGTGGCTGAAATAGTTAGAGCGTCAGCATGTTTTAGCGTAAAGTCGAGAGCTCGACCTAAGTCCCGCGGCTATCGAACTCTTAGAAAATAATTCTAAAAATTTTCTAAGAGTTCGGTAGCCGCGGGACTTAGGTCGAGTTCCATCGTAAGGTTAGCTACGTTCGAATCCCTAAAGTGATAATTTTTTGTCTTGTAGTGCGATGAACATGTACAAAACCACGTACATGTTCACGCACATGTTCACGTACACGTACATGAGCAAGTTCCCCTGTAAAAGTGTACATGCACAAGAACACGTACACGTTCATGTACATGTTCATTATCAAGGGGTTTTCCTGTACAAGAACATGTACCTGTTCATGTGCAAGTTCATGTACAAGCAAAATTACCACATATTTTTAGTGTCCATGTACGTGTACAAGTTCCCCTGTGTACATGAACTTGTGCAAGAACACGTACACGTTTAAGTACAAGTTCATGTACAATGTTTTGCAGCCGGGTCTACCAAATGATTAATAAAAATCTGTATTTATGTCAACGAATATCTCTGAAATCATATAATTAATTCCTTTTTAAAACAAAATTAACAGGTTTTATAAAAAAAATAAATTAATAAATTATGAATCAATTGTTGATAATTAGTGAAATTTCATTTTTAAACCATTTTTTCATCATTATGATGCTGATAAGTTTGAATAGTGCTGTCCACGAGATGAGACGATACGAGATTTCATATAGTATCGTCTCAGTCTCGCTAAAATTAAAAATTGTAGGTCTCGGTCTCGTTAAATTTTAAAATTGTAGGTCTCGGTCTCGGTCTCGAAAAATGTGGTCTCAATCTTGATCTCCTTGAATATTAAACAAAAATGTTAAGTTAAAAGTATTCGTTTATTTATTTATTATATAAATTATTTATAGAAATTAATATATTTAATGAAAAATAATCAGTAAAGTCTCATAATAGTTTTTTTAATTTGTTAGAAGTATCGTCGAGAGTCTCGGTCTCGTTTTGCTTAGTATCGGTTTCGTCTCGTTTTATCCAAAATGAGTCTCGTCTCGGTCCATAATGGTTAGAATCACGATTTTAAAAGTTAAAATTATGAATACAATTTTAAACGTAAAAAAAAAGTAAACATTTCTGGTCACATATCAACTTTATGTACGTCAATCAATTTGTTTTTGAATGTAGAACATTTTTTCTACAAGAAATATTCTTAAGGATTGTCACTCAGGTGGTGCGGGGGAAGAGGATTGCTCCCTTTGGCCCTGTGTATAAGCCCGCAAGTTTGTAACTTCTGAAAAGTAAAATATGAGTATTATAATCTAAACGTATCATCATTTATTAATGATTTTGGTAAGTAAATATGCTTAAAGAAGATGTAAAAATAAATATCAATCATGATTTATACAATAGTATTACATTTTTATTTAAAAAAACCATTTGTGACGCCGCACGGTAAAAGGGCCCTATCCCAACTTTTGTCAATTGTACAGGACAGACGTTTAAAGAGGAATCAGAGAATTCGATGCGCTAAGCACGTTTACCTTTAAACCTTCATGACCAAAAAAGTAATTGAGGGGCCGGATTCTATAAGGGGATACGCGTGACATTCGTTGGTCTCAAGAATAGTGGAAACTCGCTATACGCAGGGCCAACCAAAGTCATGCTTATCCCCTTATAAAATCCGGCCCCTCAATTAAAGAAAAATTTTTTCGTTCCTTTAGTAATTCAAAAGCAACTCAAAATCCATCAATTTTTATAAAACAATAAGGATAAATAAAAGCTAATTCTGTAGCACAAGAGTATGAATAAAATCCAGAAAACGCAGTGTGTTTAACAAGTCCATGTTTGAATGTAAATAACAATATAATTAATTGGAATAATCAATTTCTGACCTTCGAAAACGGAAGAGTAACTCAAAATCAATAATGTTTTAAACAAAAATGAAAATCGATTTTTTTGGCGATAGGGCCCTTTTCTCGTGCGGCGTCACATTTCTGAAATATTGATAAAAACAACAACGTCACGTAGTCAAAGCAAGTCTATTGCCAACGTGACTGATTGGCGGCAAAATCTTAATATCTTGTAATTCAAAGTTGTTAGAAAATAAATTAGTTAAATTAAATTTAAATTAAATTAGTTTATTTATTTATATTTAGCAAAATTATAAAAAAATTACATTCGCAATATAAACCGCGAATATTGTACATTTGAATTTGAACTCTGAGAGCGGAAGGGGAGTTGCTGTGACAACAGCTGTTGCGACGTTGACAGATTTCCTTACCTGTCACAGATAATTTGATTGAAATTGCAAAATTTCAAACTTTGACATTTATTTATTCAATAAATCCGTGGTAAATATTTTCGTAACTTTTCTATTTTGAATTTTATGTTGCTTTCTTACTGTATATTGATTTTTAGATTTTTTGCTGCGTTTTTTAATATTTTTTTCATAACAGTAATTTGAGTTTCTATAAGAGCCAATGTTAAACAGTGCATATATTTTATTTATTTACAAAAAAATACATGGTAAAAATTTTTGAAAAAAATCAGAAGTTCCTAAATTGATTTGAGGAAAAAACTGAAAAAATTTCTTTAATTTCTCTACGTTTTCAAATCTCAAGGGATAAACCTTAAGAACCGATATTTTTAAAAATTATATAAAAAATGTAATTTTAAATATAAAAAGTAATAAAAAATTGTCATTTATTCTATATATCAATTCGTTTCGATGCAAGGAATATAATCTTATAATTAATTGAGTTTTAATAAAGAAAAACTTGGTATGGTACATTCCGTATTTTTGAAGGAAAAGTGGTACCAAAAAAATTTGAATAATTATTTCTAAAAATGTATACAATTAAATCTTAATATGTCAAAAAATATCACAATTCCATCAAATCAAATATTATAGTAATCGGTCAGAGTGCTATCGAGATATGGTAACCAGAGAAACGCATGACACACATATACACATGCATCTAAAGATTGGTTCAAATCTTTGTGTATATACTTTTAAAATAAAAACATGTAAATTAAAAAATATTTGAAATAGTTTTTGATTCCTTATAGAGAAGTATAAATCTTTTCGATTTTCCAAAAGTAGCCTAAATATGTCCAGATAGAAGTCTGTGTATGCGTCTATGTGTCATGCTTTCTTGAAAACGCTTTGACCGATTTTAATAAAGGTTGGTGGAGTTACGATACTCAATAATATTAAAATTTGATTGTAGGGATTTTTAGGAAAAGTTTTTTTTTTAAACGAATCGATTGATCTAAATAAAATATGTAATATTTTTACCAAGAAATAAAAGACTAAATAAAAACTTTTCATTATTTTTTTAATTATTTAAAATTACCATTTTGTAACTAGTTTCTTTAAAAAAATATTTATTAAAAAATGACTGGATTGACATATTCTATAATTGTCTACCGCACAACTTATACAACAAAAATAATCAAGACAAAAATTTTGTTTTTTCATTTTTGGTTCTCAATTTACAGAATAATTAGAATTAAATGAATAAATATACAGTATTTAATATGATACCTGCGCACTTGATCATTATATTTTCAGTTTATTCTATATTACCATATTACCAAAAATTTGTAGATAACAGTAAAATTTTAAATACGAGTACTATAAGTTTTCTATGAGACCTTTTTTAAAAAAACTTCTATAGATAATAGAAAATTATTATACATATTTATTAATTATTAGGTTTATTAACTTCAATTCTTGTTAAGTGTTAAAATTATTTAAAAATAATTTACAGTACCGTCCAGAATTATGTGGACACCCCTTTTTTGATTTATGAAAAACGTGTTTAATCATGAAAAGTATAAATTGTAAAATTATTTTTCATTTTTTCCTTAATGAGCAATAAAATTTGGAGAAAAATGATACTTAATTAAAGTCTTTTTGTCAAATTTCCACATAGAGATCTTTAAAAAATTTAAAAATTTTTTTGATGCTACTTTGGAGTCTTGCCTATGTAAAGGAACAAATTAGGCATTAATGGCGGTAAGTTATTCAAATTTTATAGAAAAATACCTTTAAAATAAGCCTAGAACCATTAAAAAACGTTCATTATTTAAGAAAGTATTTTAATTTCCATAAAACACTGCAAAATATGTATTGAAAAATGGGAGAAAATGTGAAAATGGAGACGAACTGTGATTGCATCTAATGTTAGCAATGTTTTTTACGGTTGATATATAAATTGTTTTTTATTCTCTTTTGAGTTGGTTTTTCTGTTAAAGGGGGCAAGCTCCCCAAACCCCCCCTTGATGTCATACACTTCCATGTGTGTACAGTGATGATAGACTTTTTATACATTTGTTAAATAAAGCAGTATTCTTTGGAAACAAATATGAAGAGAAAATAAGTAGAAAAATACATTTTATTTAATCATTTAATCAAAAACGTTGTGGACTTCAACACCACCCTAAGATCATAGGGGTAAACAGTACAGTGATTGACCATCTAAGGAAAAGTCGAACATAAATGTTTAATTATGCATCCAGATTTGATAATATAGTAAATATAACTAACTGTAAAGTTATAAACTAGTGGAAAATTATGTTCATTTTATGAACATCTTGCTTCCTCATAGAGAAGAAATTTGTAATTTAACCAGTAGGCTGCCGGAAAACCTAAATATAGGCTTAATTGCTGAATTTGCCAAACGCCGGCAGCATACAGGTTAATAAAAAAGAACAACGACATCTTTAACCATAAATTTTTGGTAATTTATAAACTTCAAAATTATACAAATCAATTTGATTTTAAATCTAGAAAAATTTTCTCAAAGGAACTGTCATTAAAAAATGATAATTTTAAAAGTTTTATCATAAAAACTATTCCTAATGTAAAAAATAATTAAACGGTGAGCCTTCTACATAAAATATTGGTAAAATATATACTTTATATATACATCAAGTTCTTCATTTTTTAATGTAGAAAATTTTACCTAAAGGAACTGTCATTACAAAATGAAGATTTTAAAAGTTACACGACAAAATAGAATTTTAATTGTCAAAGAAGATGAAAAATGGTCAATTACTCTTTCAATTCTTGATCAGGCGCGGATCCAGAGGGAGGGCCATAGCGGCATGCCTTCCCTCAAGAACCTAAAACTTGTGTGAGAGTGAGAGAGAAAACATTTCTCTTTTTCTCTCACAAATCGCCACCCCCAAAAACCCTGTCTGGATCCGCGCCTGTTCTTGATCAAATATATACTTTATATAGGTCAATCGGTTCTTTTTTTAATGTAGAAAATTTTTCCTAAAGGAACTGTCATTAAAAAATGAAAATTTTAAAAGTTATACGTCAAAATAGAATTTTAATTGTCAAAAATGGCGAAAAAATGTCAATTACTCCTTCAATTCTTGGTAAAAAATATACTTTATATAGTTCAATCGATTCGTCTCGATGCAAGGAATCTAAATATTTCAATTATAAATTAAAATTCTTATTAGAAAAAAATTTTGTGGAAAAACCATATTTTCAAAAAAAATGGTGCTCAAAAATTATTGTTTGAGTATTTCTAAAAATCCCTGTGTCCGTTTCTAGATTTTTATGAGTGTCAAATGCCTATCAAATTATATTAAAATCGGCCCAACCGTTCTCGAGATATTTTTTCTAGTAAAAAGCGTGACACACACACACATACATCTGGACATTTTTTCCAAACTTTTTGTATATACTTTCAAGATTGTTACATAGACCCTTTGGAATAAGATGGTTATTTTTCTAAAACCATTTTAACGAGCTAGCTGCTATGACAGACATTCAACACCATGATAGGAGAATGTCTGTCAGCGCTTTTCATACTCTTAA
>WNHD01002890.1:2157-16015 GCA_011057455.1 Ganaspis sp. Gsp50
CCTTTTTCGTCACTATGATTATGAAAAGAACATCGCCAATAAACAAAATATATACAAAAAGTTCTTTTTCATAGTAACGTATTTGCAAACATTTATCATCCACATGCGAGAATGATTATTTTGACTATATTAGTCAAAATTAAAAGGAAAGCACCCGAATATCTTAATATTCAAATGATAAAGATGAAAAATTTGTGTTACTACAAATAATCTTTGAAATTAAAAATAGACATTTCTTATTCTAAGAACCTTAAATCTAATAGAGAATATTGTAGAATTGCTAAAATTTTTAGTCGCATCGTAGCTTTAGCATTAAAATTGTGTAACGTTCCTTCTTCGTCACTATGATTATGAAAAAAACATCGCCAATAAACAAAATATATACAAAAAGTTCTTTTTCATAGTAACGTATTTGCAAACATTTATCATCCATATGCGAGAATGATTATTTTGAGTATATTAGTCAAAATTAAAAGGAATGTACGTGAAAAGACACTTATGTCTTCTGTGCAAATGTGTACGCATTTGCATGTATTTTCTTAAAACAAGATTGCTTTCAATTGCAGTAGCAAGTATATTGCAATTTTGTATTCTCATAAATTGTATTAAAAAACAATTCATTACGTCTTTCCATTGCAATACCTTTAGGCACCAGGAAAAGAAGTTAATTTCTTGGACGTTATAATATTTTTAAAGTGTTGTCTCATAATCATAGGATCATTCGAAAATATTTCCGTAAATGGATCCCTGCCCAAAGCTACGCTGGTAGCACGAGCTGCGGCATACACTCCGCAAGTGGAGCCATCAGGCTGCTTTTGAACAAGTACAAAGTCCACGTCTTTCACAGTCACTTTTGGATATCGTTTTCTTATAAAGATGTGTTCATCTGGTGCAAGATCTTGGTATTTCAAATTTTTGAATAAGCTTTCAAAAATAGTAAGTTTGCCATTTTCGTAGTAATACATTCGCCAATGATTAATACAATTACCACCGATAATTTGAACATCAAGATTTCGCTTACATTCAGGCACGTATGTGGTCACTACAATGTTCAAGACACTTAGTGTTTCCAAATTTGAATGTATTCGCAATACTTCCAATAAAGCGTCTAATGCTTCATCATCTAGCCATGCTGTTTTACTACTGATAACTTTCACACATGGTTGTAAGTCTTTCGGCCCAAAAGCTAGCAGGATTTTCTTACTTTCGTTTTTGTCCAGAGAAGTAGTTTTATCATCATTAGTCTTCCTTTTTTTATAAGTCACTTCAGTGCATAATGTCATGTCATCTGCCTTTCTTTTGTTCTCCTTGTTTTCATTCTTAGATCCGTTAATTACGGGTTTTTTTTCGTCAGCCCTTTTCCTGAGAATGTACTCAGGTTCACGAATTGGCATACTTCTGGAGATACGGCTGTCGATTATTTCTGGAAGCATGCAATTAAAGTAGAATAGTGCCAGGTGTGGTTCCATCATTTTCTTCCAAAAATCATCATCTCGCCAGACAAAAGCAACTTTCATTCCCAGCGGAGTCCATAATATAAATAGGCCCCAACCTCTCCTAGTTGTGTGCATTTGCCCTTGAATTTGATAGTAGAATGAATGCTTCTTATTCATGTTCAAGTTTGAAGTCCTACTTTTTTTTTCAAATATACTTCTTAAATCCGGGTAAGTCTTTATAAGCTCATCAGGTGTGAGATCCTCTCCTCTTTCGGGGCACTTGACTTCAACAACTCCACCTTTTGAAACGTTATACTTAAAAGGAGGTTTCTTTCCACGAGCCTTGGAATCGAAAACGCACAATTCTTCCAGATCGATATTAATGAGACCATCTGGTGATGCTGCTAGAAACCCTAAAGCAGGATCGATCCAAATTCCAGTTCGTTCAATAGGATGATCAATCATCTTCACCAATGCGTTTCTTGCATTTTCTTCGTTGTGCAAACCATAGAATGCAGCAGGTGAAGGTTCCTTGGTAGAAGGGAACAACAATGACTTTACTAAAGGACCACACAATGTTGTTTTTCGCCGTTTACAAATTTTTCCAAATTGTGCAGACGTTACCAATTTTTGATGGTATTCTTTCCATTCATCATTTAAATACTGATCAACAGTACGTTCAGCAATAGCAACTCTGTTCTTTTGATATGTTTCTAACGTCTTGAGGAAAATTGCTTTTTGCATTTCAAACATTTCATGGTCCATGTCTGGTTTCTCTGCAACTGAACCGTAGTTTTTGTCGTTACATTTGTCAGTTTTCTTGTCCCTTCTCTTTTTGCTCTTGTATTGCTTGTTTCTTTGTATTTTCTCTTCTCTTTTCTCTTCCATCTCTATCACAGAAGCAGGTACCGCTTTCCAGAGAACTTCATGACAGTAGATTGTAAACGTTTAGTACTCCAACCAATTATATTTCACTTCCTTGTTCGAAGATATAACGTGTAGTACCGCAACTTGTTGCCAGGTGACGCCACATTTTAGAGATAGGTCACAGAAAAGTTTCCTTTCTCTGCCTATCTCCTTGCTCTCAGTTCCCGCCAACTTCATTCGTTTCTTGGCGCTGGTGGACAACACATCGACAATGAGCCTAATACAGCAAAAAAGAAAAGAGTTAAGAGATCTTGAGGAGAAGATGAATAGTGTTTTCGCGGAATTAGACGAGCTAGAGAAAGAGGATTCAACTGAGGAGATCAACCCAGAGGGTGAGACCTTATTTTTTTTCTTCCCCTTATAATAACCTCCTTTTGTTACAGATTCAACCGTTAGTTATAGCAGCCATTTGCATTTTCCTTTCCCCCAAAGAGAAATAAAAGTTTATAGCTGAGCTTCAACCATAAGTTGTAGCCGAATGCTAATTTAATTCACGCCGATTCCCGACCGTTTGAGTCGGGGACAAGGGCGATGTAATTTCCTTTCTTTAAAGATTTTATATTTTACTCTTGCAGGAGATCCCTCGCAAGATGACGCTATGTCGCAGGAGGATGCATCATTACTTGAGCACATAATTTCAGAAGAACTAGACGACGTCACTGAGGATGAAGCAGTTAGATTCCTGGGCCTGAACCCCACGAGCATATCCGCTCATGAGTTAAAACTAAATGAGGAAATCGCTTCCAGAATAAAATTCTGGATCACAAAGGGTCTTGTCGAAAAAGATGAGAAGGAGAATCTGTTACGTTCAATCTCTAGAAAAGGCCAAGTTAACCTCGAAGCCCCTATTTTAAATGAGGAAATCCGTGTTCACTTGCAGTCTCAGGCCCTGGTCAGGGACAAATATTTTTGCGACTACCAAAACCTCACTGGCTCAGCTCTTTCAAACGTATCGTCCGTCTTGAATGGTATATTAAACGACAGGGAGGATCCTTTAGACAGAGACATCATTCTCGAACATCTCTCCAGCACCGTAAAACTGTTATCTCATCTGTTTTTCTCCTTAACGCAAGCCAGGAGAGTATTCTTATTAGGTAGATTTGAAGAAGCGGTTCAAAAAATCCTAAAAGAAATCGAGCCTACCACTAATTTATTCGGAGATAATTTAAAAAACGTTATAGACAGCTCAAAGGTACTGGAGAAAGTCGCAAAGGATCTCAAACCGAAGCCTAGACCACCTGCAAGGCAGAATTCTTTAAACTGGAGGAGCCCCTCGACATCCAGAGGGATGGGTCGAGGGGGCTTCAGGAATGTCTCGAGACCAGAATCTTCCCGAACCGGCTACAACAGAGCTCGTCCTTATCCAGCCAGAAGGTTTTATCAACAAGCACAGCCGCAGCAACAACGACGTCGATAGATACGCAGGAGGTAAGACCGGCCGCCAGGCTTAAAAATTTTTACGCTCAGTGGTCTCAAATCACGGATGACAGGGCAGTCTTAGATATCATAAGAGGTTATAAAATTAACCTAGAACAGGAAGTGTTCCAGTCCAGAGTCCCTCGGGAAACAGCTCAATCGCAAGATTTAGACATAGCCATAAAAAATTTACTCGATTTAGGTGCAATTGAAAAAACAAACTTTACTAACGGTCAGTTTTTGTCCCCTTTTTTCCTAACCCCTAAAGCAGATGGCTCGTTAAGATTCATACTCAATTTAAAAGATTTTAATACCTTTGTAAAGAAAGTTCACTTTAAAATTGAAGACCTAAGAATGGCGCTAAATTTGCTTAATCAGGGAGAATATATGTGTCGTCTCGATTTAAAGGACGCTTATCTGCTGGTTGCAATCAATGCAAACGATAAGAAATATTCTCTCATTCAGCTACAGGGGACAGCTTTATCATTTTAACGCCTTACCTTTCGGATTATCCTCAGCCCCATTCGTTTTCACAAAACTAGGGAAACCGGTAGTTAACTGGTTAAGACAGAACGGTGTAAAGTTAGTAGTCTATTTGGATGATTTTTTAATTTTTGGTAGCACAATAACAGAATGTTTAGAAAATACCAACCTAGCAATTAAATTATTACAATTCTTGGGTTTTCTAATAAATTGGAAAAAGAGCGATCTCATACCTAAATCAACGTGTAAATTTCTAGGCATGATTATTAATTCCGATGAAATGACAATCGAACTCCCTACTGAAAAACGCAAAAAGATCCGCGGGATGATTGAAAGAATTTTAAGCATGAATCAAATTAGTATAAAAAGTATAGAAGAGTGCATCGGTGTACTTGTCGCAGCTTGCCCCGCGGTGGCTTATGGCTGGCTTTTTTATAAGGAGTTAGAAATATTAAAACAAAACGCCCTAATCCTCCACAATTATAATCCAAATGGACAATTAGCTTTATCTAATGAAGCCATTAGGGATCTAAATTGGTGGCATTCGCAAATCCTAACAGTAAAGAATAAAATTAGATCATGTTCTTTCGATCTCGAAATATTCTCGGACGCCTCCACTTCCGGGTGGGGAGCTACCTGCGGAGAAAACAAAGCCCATGGTTTCTGGAACGAAGCAGAATCAAAAAGTCACATCAATTTCCTGGAACTGTTGGCAGCGTTTTTAGGCCTCAAATGCTTTGCATCCAACGCCGTTCAAAAGCAAGTGTTACTTAGAATCGACAATATCACAGCCCTAGCTTATATAAATAAAATGGGGGGAACGAGGCATGATAGTTTAAATAAGATTACACGACAAATATGGGAATGGTGTAGGCAGAGGGACATATGGATATTCGCGGAGTATGTTGCCTCTAAAGACAACGTAGCGGACGAGGGCTCTAGAACTTCAAATTTAGACACGGAGTGGGAACTGGCGGATTTTGCCTTTCAAGAATTAGTGGGAAAATTTGGAAATCCTTCCATTGATCTTTTTGCGTCACGTATAAATACCAAATGTGCAAAATATTGCTCATGGGATAGGGACCCTGATGCGGTTGCCATTAATGCTTTCACGTTGAGCTGGAGAGAGCAGTTCTGGTTCGCGTTCCCACCATTTGCTCTAATACCTAGAATATTGAAGAAGATAAAAGATGAGGGTGCAAGAGGAATCCTAGTGGTCCCCTTATGGAGCGTACAACCTTGGTTTCCCGAATTTAAGAAACTTCTAGTCTCAGACACCGTCGTTTTTAATCCCTCTCCTAACTTACTCCTTTCACCTTGCAGGAAGGTAACACATCCCCTGGCGGAAAGCCTTTCTCTGATGTGCGGGATTGTCTCCGGGAAATCTACAAGAACAGGGGCCTGGAAGACTGCGCAATCGACATAATGGTTAATTCAATTACTGTTAGTACAGCCAAGCAGTACAATACAGCCCTTAGAGAATGGTGGTCTTTTTGTAACGAGAGAGCATTAGACCCTTTCCAAGGCAAAGCGGAGTCAATCTTAAGCTGTCTGTCGCGAAAATTTTTGGAAGGAGCTTCTTACGGTACGTTAAATACCATGCGATCGGCTATCTCTCTCATTACAACGCTGGATACCTCCAGGAGTGATTTACTACGACGTTTCTTTAAAGGAGTATATTTGTTAAGGCCTACAACCCCTAAATACAACTTAACATGGGACGTGGACGTAGTTTTAAAAACCTTAGAAGACTGGGGCCCTTCAGATCATCTGAACCTTCGTAGGTTAACCCTGAAGCTCTCAATGCTCCTGGCTTTAGGATCGGCCTTTAGAGTTCAAAGCCTATCACTCTTATGTCTGGATTACATTAGATTTCTAGATCAAGGAGTTGAGATTCATATCAAGGACCGTATTAAAACTTCAAGACCTGGAGCTGCACAGCCATACGCCCTCTTTCCTTTCTTCGAGAATGGAGACCTCTGCATCGCTAAGACGATTTCGACGTATGTAGATAAGACCAAAGATTTCAGGGGAGAAAAGAAGAAACTGTTTTTATCATTTAATACACCTCATGCCGAGGTTGGTTCTCAAACAATCAGTAGATGGCTGAAAGTTGTCTTAAGGGAAGCTGGAATAATGGAGAAATTTGGAGGCCATAGCACGAGACATGCCTCGACTTCGAAACCTTTAATCAAGGGGGTAAATATCAACACAATAAAAGAAACTGCGGGTTGGTCTAGAAACTCGACCACGTTCGCAAGATTTTACAATCGCCCTGTTAAAGATTTTACTAATGATTTTGCAAAAGAAGTATTATCAAAGACCTAATATAAACCTATTTATATATAATAAGACAAAAAAGAAAAAATGTTTTGACACGATTTGTTCTAGATGTTAACTTAAGATTCCAGTTTTTTCTTTTATAGTATTTTAGATAAAATTAAGTTGTTAATTCTTGTTTTACAGTTTAAGAGTTGTGAAGTACTCAAACTTCGTTTTTCTTTTCTTTTCTATTTGTTCAACTAATAAAGACTTTATCGTCTCGCTGCTCATAAATTTTGGTTGTCAGATATTTTTTATCTCTAAACTTCTACAAGTTATATCTTCGAACAAGGAAGTGAAATATAATTAATGATTAAACAAACTTACCTTGTGAAGTTCAATCATAATTATATGAACAACTTGTTCGAAGATATCTAATCCCCTCCCGATCCCCTACCCTTAAATTAAAATTTTTCTCTAAACTAAATGAAGTTGGCGGGAACTGAGAGCAAGGAGATAGGCAGAGAAAGGAAACTTTTCTTTGACCTATCTCTAAAATGTGGCGTCACCTGGCAACTTCACAGGGTAAGTTCGTTTAATCATTAAGATTTCAGGTAAGGCCCGGGTCCCTGCTCTGCCCTATCTACGTGCCTGGTTAAAAAAACGTTACATTTTAACGATTTGAACTAGAGTATATTGACCGCATGTTGATCGTGATTCTGTGTACTTGTCTGTACGGTGTTTGTAGGTATTTCTGTAGGTGTCGAAAAGTTCTCTTATAATCATTATTATGATTTATGTTTCTCCTACAAATTATTCTATTAGATACATTATTAAACTGTGCTAAAATGGAAGGACGATTTGTTTCGTTATCCGAGCGTGGAAAGCAGATAACGTGGCAAGTCAATTTATCCAAAGTTCATCGATTTAACGAAGCAAATCATACAAAGTTCAAGGAATACAAATTTGATGCTCCTAATGGAGAGGTGCTAACAGGAACAATAAACAACTTTGCTAGTAAGTTATTTTCTTATTACTTTTCTTAGTTCTTTATTTTCAATGTCTTGAAATTATTTACTAAAGTCATTTAGATTTCTTGAAACTGTATTAGCTTCATTTAATTAACAATTTTTAAAATGATTGTACAGACTCTGAAGTTGAGTTAAAAAAACTCGAGAAGGAAAGTAAGAGTAGTAGAAAACCATGTGCGAAATACATCGTTTCTGCATCCGACACTTGCGACAGTGATGCACCAAGTTCTAAAAAACTTAAACTTGATGAGAAGAAGGTATGTTATATATATTAATTGAACAATTATGTACTTCCGGAGGTTGAGCCTAAGCCTAGTTGAGCCTTTTGACATAACCTCAAACTAAAAAGTAGTTTTAAAAACTGAATAAAAATATAATTAAATTTATGTCTAGTAAGTTTGAAAAGGTGTAATTGTGGAATTTTCATTTAAATGTAGTTTGAGCCAAAACTTGTCAAATAATACTTAATTAACATTTTGCTTTTTTTATTTAAATTTAGTAAACAGTCGTAATTTGTAACCAATTTTTACAGTCAATAACTCATTTTATTTTGATTTTTGAAACAATCTGTACAGTTCTGTATATGTTAAACTATATATGTCGACAACGTTTTCTTCGAAAATTATTGAACAAATAAAATTTGTGTTTCTTATATTTTTTTAAAAAAATATTTTTTTTAATACAATTCAACGAACAGAAGTGTGGAAATCTTTACAAAGAATGAAATAAACCACAGTTCGTAAAAACTAGAGCAAAATTACATATTTACTAAATTTAAAGAAGAAATGTTAAGTAATTATTATTTGACAACAAATTTTGGCGTGAGATGATTTTTCTGAAAATTGCACAACTAAATCTTTTAAAGTTTGATTAAATAAATTGAAATAAAGTTTTTATTTGGGGTTAAAAACGACTGTATAGTTTAAGGTTACGTCAAGAGGTTGAACCACAAACATCTTAATTTGCTCTTTGAATCATGTATTTCCCACGTTATTAAAAAAATACCCTGAGAGATGCATTAATGAATTATACAGATAATTTTGAAACAATAATACAGTAGAACCCAGATTATTCGAACCTCTATCATCTGATCCCTTTATTATCGAAACCGTAAATCATTTTATCCGAACTTTCATTAACCAAACTTTTTAATGCTTCTCAAATCTTAATTTTTTTTTTATTTCATCTTTCATATTTTCGCGGCACATTCTGAGTGACCAAATCATTTTCATCTTACTAAAAAACGCAAAGATGCCATTCGGCAGTGTACATAACAAAGTCTATGCCAAAAAAACCTTGAAACTTATAAATTTTATATTTTTTTAATAAATAAATATATATGTAGGTATATTTAAATTGAATTTATTAAATTATATGCATCTAGTTCAATTGTTTAATCGTTTCACCTAAATTATATAAAATCACTTGAAGTTTCTATTATCCGAACCAGGCCCTGACAGAATTGATTCAGATAATTGAGGTTTCACTGTACTTTCAAATTAATTGATTTTGAATAATTAATTTAAATGCGTATTATTCTGTAAATTAACATTATATCAATAATTATTAAAATATTTAATATATGAAAGCTAGTACAATTTGTTAATATAGTTATTTTTTTATTTATAATTATAGAATACAAAATGTATGAGTAAGATACTGGAATCCAGATTAAAAATATTATCACAACAACAAGACTTTAAAGGATCTTTAAAAAAAGAAAAATCATACTCTTCTTTAACTTTAAAATCGGAAACTAATGAAGTAGTTAAAAATGCGAAACTGATTGAAATGAAAAAAAAAATTCACAACCGCTTAACCAAAAAACCATTCAATCATCCGTTTCCCTTCCAACTATACCTACAGAAACCAATAAACCACAAGTTAATAAAAAAACGGCAAACCAACAAAACAGAACAGAGCAAGAAATATTTGATAAAAAAAAGATTTAAATTCTAATTCCCTTCCAACTATACCTGCAGAAACCAATAAACCACAAGTTAATAAAAAAACGGCAAACCAACAAAATAGAACAGAGCAAGAAATATTTGATAAAAAAAAAGATTTAAATTCATTAACTTCTGATCCTCAAAAAATCAATGGAGTACCTGAAAATCAGAAGTGTTTTGAAAGGAACCCAACCTCAATGGAGAACAAAATCCAGAAATCAGGTTCATCAGGAAAAAAGAATCCATATACTAATTCATTTTCAGAATGGCAAAGAGGCAATGGAATAACTGAAACTCAGAAGTGTGTTCAAACAAATACACCTCGTTCAGTTATCTTAAATTCACAAACCATTAGGTCACCTCCACCAGTCTCTTCTCTGCCAAACTTATCTAAACCAACTGTAGAAAAGAATAAAGTAATGGTTATCGATAAATCAATCAAAAAGCCAATAAAGGAACCACCGACTCGAAAACTTACAAATAAATCTGTAACGAACCAACCTAGTACCAATAAACCACCAAGCAATAAAAAATCAACATCAATAACAGTGGAAAATACTCGATCATTTAGAGACATTTCTAATCAATTGACAACAGTATCGAGCAATTTATTTATTGATAATGTGATACATGAAAAAGAGAAACTTCTTTCTGAAGCAATTAAGAAGAATACAATTCTCCAGAATAATTTAAAATGTCGGGAAGAAGTTATAAAAAAATTGCGTTCTGAAAACTCCAATTTAGTAAAAAGATTAAAAGAATTGGAAACTGTTATTGCAGAAGATAAAAAGAATTTAGATATTATTACATTAGAATTGGAAAAAATTAAGAACATAAATTATGAATGGCAAGAAAATTCCTTAAATAAATGTGACTTGATTTCCAGTAAGTTTATTTTTTTCGTCTAATTAAAAACTTTTAAAATAATAATTATGTACTTATAAACTATGAAAGTCGTTGAACTTGTAATAAATACTCCTTTCTTTTATTTCTATTTCAGAAATGTTTATAAATATGAGCCAAATATTAAAAGATAATGAAACAAATGAATTTCGTGCTCCTACTGGTCACGAATATTCCGGACAAGTTAGTCTTATACAAGAATTTTTATTTAAATTTTTTCTTTTACTACATGAATATAATTTTAAAAATACGTACTTCTTTTCAGATACATCTTGGACGAGGAGCTTGGCTTCCAAAACAAACGTACCTACTGGCAAGTAACAATATAAATCTCTCAACCAAAAAAAAATTTGTACGAAATATTTTAGTTGCAATTTTTGGATACGATGTCTTAGCAGCTAGTACGGTAACTGGAAGAGCCAGCAATAGGAATAAAGATGACAAGAAACCGAAAGCTTTGGAACCTGCAAAGTTATTAGCTGTAAAAGGTGCAGTTCATTATATACTATATCATATTATGACAAAAACAGTAAAAATTAGAATAGATTTCATTATAAATAATCTATAGAGTCCATCAAAGCAATCAATCCATTTTCATAAGTCTTAATCCATTCTTATACTTTGTAGATATATATCGATATTTCTTGATAAACAACCTACGAATGACTGCAGAAGACGCAGAAATGGAGTCCGACCAAACAAACCGTTACGTTACAAAAAAAATTGCTCAAGTTAAAGAGATTTATCAAAGTAAGTAAAATATTATGTATACAATGCATATAAAAATGGAATCTGTATTAAAATTTCTCTTATAACACTCATTTTGCTTTTTTTAGAAGCTCCAAAAATTGGTAAACAATTTTTGGGTAACAATACCGAATCAGAAGAAAATCATTCGCTTCAGGATGCAGAGTACAGTGATCGTTCTGAACCAGACCATCAGTCAGATACTAATGATCCTCTAGAATATGTCGATCAGTCAAACATAGATGATCTTGCACAACCTGACGATGAGTCAGGCATGGACGATTCTCAGCAAACTGACGATCAGTCAGACATGGATGAATCTCAGCAACCTGACAATAAATCAGACATGGATGAATCTCAGCAACCTGACAATCAGTCAGATATGGATGAATCTCATCAACCTGATAATCAGTCAGATATGGATGATTCTCTACATTCTGTAAAGCAGTCAGACGCGGATGATTATGTACAATCTGAATCAGATATTGATGGTAACATTCTTGAAAATATTGTAGAAGCAAACATTATACAAATTCCTGAAAATTTGTCAGAAAGAAAAAAAGAGGTTTTAGATAAATTACTATCTTCAGACCTTAAATATGAATAGAATTATGATACGAAGAAGTTTAATTTAACTAAAAATTAAAGTTTTTGAAAGTACTTAAACATAAATTCGATATTTTAAGTGGCATTTATATTTCTAATTTTGAATTTCAATATTTGACTTTTAAAACTCGTTGCTGTTGAAAATTTCAACGAAAAATACATTAATTAAAATACTTTTTTATATTTTCACTAGTGTTAACTGGTCTTTTTGATTATATTAAAAATACTTAATTTTATAATATGGGTTTGGTACCCTTAACGAAATCCAGACAAAAGTATTAGTATGGACAGTAACAACGTTTTTTAAATTAATATTTTAGATTAGATATTGTTATTGTTTTTTCTAAGTTCTGCTCCTTTCTATAGGTTATATTAAAAGTTCGTTGTATGTAAACAATGCGTTACTGCCTTAAACGTAATTTGACTTGATGTGTCAATTAGGTAATTAATATTGAAGTTAATTTAAGCTTTACTAGTCTCCCAGATTATACATAAAAATACGTTGTATAATTTACTAGTCTCTTTAATTACATTAAAAGTACTTTATATTAGACTACGATTTTCGAACTTTAAACGTCACTCGGACAAAAGTGTAATTATGGACAATAATATTTATTTGTTTTTTAGTTTTATTACTGTTCACTAGTTTCTTTCATTATATATTTTAAAACAACGCCATTTGATGAATGTTTTGTATTAGATGTTGATATTACATGTTTAAAAGTTCTGCTTCTTTTTTAAATTATAATATTAAGAGTACGTTGCATTTAAAAAAGGCGTTACTGCCTTATAAACAGAATTTAACTTGGTGTGTTAATTGGAGCATTAATATTTAAGTTTATTTAAACGTTACTTATTAATCGACCTTTCAGATTATATATATAAATGTGCTGTATAATTCACTAGTCTCATATTTAATAATATTATACAAGTGTCTTTTTTTGAATAATGCTTTAATGCATTAAAATTTTTAAATTTATGTTTCAGTTTGGATAACAATATTTAAGTTCTTTTCAGTTTTACTATTTACTCGTGTTTCCTAGTCTGTTCCAATGTATATATACATATATAATAAATATATTCAAAATATATTTATTTATAAAAAACAATAAAATTAATAATGTACTTTATTTAAAAAAAATTATTTTTCTATACCTATAAATCCTTAAATATGATTTACTATTTATTTACTTTTATTTGTTATTTGTATTAAAAACAAATTTTCTATATAATTTAAATAATTAATTTTTTTAATTCCATTAAATTCAGTTTTACAAATTTTTTATATTGAATTAAAAGGAAACCCTTTTTTCTGCTTATTGTCAGTTTCAAGGAATAAAAATACTTTGGGAAATTAGGCATTAACAAGCAATAAAACTTTCAATTCCTTTCAATTCCTTTTCTCCTTTCTTCTGCACTGCATTAAAAGGAATATATTTTTTCTATTTCTTACTCCATAAGGAGATTCACAGAATGGAGGGAAATTCAGGTATTTAATGGAAATGGTTTTTTTAATTCTACTTTATTCTAGCCTTCTTGCCGGGTACACAAGTATATTAAATGCATATTCATATCAGTGGATTGTAAATTTAGTATACGTGGGTATATTAAAATTACAAATATTTTTTACAGTGTATTTTTTGTCGTAAAGTTCTCTGACTTTAAGGAATACATTCTCATCACGACACTCGTTCAAATTGTTTACTAATCAATCAATTTTACAATATCTTTTTTTAAAATTACAATAGTATATTATGTATTGTACTCTAAAGTGCGAAAAATGCCATGTAAAGTGTTTAAAATATTTTAGAATATTTTTTCCACACAAGGTTTCTAATTAGAATTTCGTAAAGAAAAATAACAAGTTCTACTTCCAGGTTGAATGATTGAAAGAGAATAAAATGTACAGTTGAGTATCAAGAAACAGATAAAGTTTTTATCTTGAAGTTCCCATTAATAGACTAAAAGGACGCCCTCTTCGGGTATTTAAAAAAACAGTCTTTAATTTTATATTGCGCTAAAAATTTCTAACGGTTTTTTTTATAAACCACATAGCTCATCTAGAAGGAGGATTGTTGGAAAGATGCTACGCTTGCCT
>WNHD01002891.1:0-26239 GCA_011057455.1 Ganaspis sp. Gsp50
CTCTAGAAATGAGAATTTTTTGCACATTAAAATTTATCTTTCTGATGAAGTGCTTAAAAGATCTCAGCGATGTTTAGAGCTTTTCATGATTTCTTTGCGTGGAGCTTTTTGGCATATAAAAAGCTTGTTGTAATTTTATAGAGCGCTTGAAAATATTTATTTCCTACGATTTTACAACAATTTTGGTCTACAACACTAGCAATGGTCAATTCTTGAAAATTTGAATTTAACTTTTTGATGAAGTGTCTAAAAGATCTCTGAGATGGTTAGAGCTTTTAATAGTTTCTATGCGCGGAGCTTTTTGGCATATAAAAAGCTTGGCGTAATTTTATAGAACGTTTGAAATTATTTGTTTCCTACGCGTTTACAACAATTTTTGCCGACAACACTTACCAAGTTATCAGCAAATATGTTAAGGGGTGGCAACCTGCAAGCCTTCCCCTATATAGAAACATAAATACATATATATATATTTTTTTTTCATTTCATGAACATTTTTCTTCGTCATACAAATAAAATTTAAATTTAAAAAAGTAACATTGACATATTTTTTCATAATGGTTTGGTATTTGAAATTAATTAAAACTTTTAAATTATATAATTCGATTTGTTTTGAGTATAGAAGAATTTTCCCAAATGAACTGTCACTAAAAAATGTTAATTTTAAAAGTTATGTGAAAGAATATGCTTTTAGTTGTCAAAAATCATGAAAAATTGTTATTTACTTCTTTAATTCTTGATAAAATATATACTTTCTATAGATCAATTGATTCGTGTTGTTGCAAGGAATCTGAATTTTTTAGACAGGAGGAAAAATTTTTATTAGGGAAAAAATTTTGTAGAAATAACCGTAATTTTTGAAGAAAGAAGGTGCTCAAAAATTCTTATTTAAGTATTTCTAGAAATGACAGGGTCAGTTTCTAGATTTTTATGAATGGAAAAGGCCTACCAAATTGTATGAAAATCGGTCTAAACGTTCTCGAGATATTTTTTCTAATAAGAAGCGTGACACACACACACGCACACATCCATACATACACACACACATACATCTGGACATTTGTTTCTAACTCTGTATATGTACTTTATAGATGGAAATGAGTTGATTTAGACTATTTTTGAAAAATCGAACATCGTCACCATCACAATGCTTCCCTATGAGTAAGCAAAATTGCAATAAATAAGAACAATTACAATTGAATAAATATCTATTTATTTAAAATTTGTATTTACACAAAAATGGGACAATTTTGTATTTTAAAACGCCCATTTAAAAAATACAGATAAACATTTACGTTTTTGTAAATTTAAAATTCGAACAGTGAAAAGAAGAATTACATTTTTTAAATCTAAAAACATTGTCTTTATGTAAAATCATAATTTTTAGGAAAAAAGAGTTTTAAATACAAAATTTTTAAGAAGTAAACAATTTATTCGCAATAACAATAAAAAAATTATTAAAAAAGAATAAAAATTTGTGTACATTATATTTTTAAAAAAAATAATAAACTAGGCGCATGCTCGAAATAAAATAAGAAATTGTTTTCTTAAAATGTTTAATGGCTTTGTTTTAAATCTTGAAATCGACAAAAAACGATTTCACAAATTTTCCGATATTATATTTTTCTCGGAAAATTAATTATTTATTTAAAATAGCTATTGATATTCACACAAATGGACCTAATTCAATCAGATCCACACATTCAAAACAACAAACGATTTTCACACTTTGAATTATAATTAGGATAATGAGCAAATTTTTATAGCGATATTTTTAATTGATGACTAGTTCTCGAATCGTTCATTTTTGATTCGATGTCAATTTTTTTAAATGCAGTTTAACAATTAATGTTTGAGAATATTAGAAATTCATGGAGAAAAAGGTTTCTTTAGGATAGTATTTTTAAATATTCAATTTATTAACATAATTTTAAAGATATTCCAAAAGTATTTTCAAAGATATTGGAAAAGTGGTTTTAAAGATATTTCAGTGATAATTTAAAATGTATTTTTGGAATAATTTAAAGTAATTTTAAAAGTATTTTTAAATATACTCCAGGAGTATTATTATAAATAACCTTTAAGTATTTTTAAAGATACTCCAGGAGTATTACTAAAAATATTCTTAAAGTAATTTCATGGATATTCCAAAAGTATTTTCAATCATACTTCAGGAGTATTGTTGAAAATATTCTTGAAGTATTTTCAATGACATTCCAGAAGTATTTTCATAGATATTCCAAAAGTATTTTCTTAGATATTACGAAAATATTTTTAAACAAGTACCAGGAGTATTTTCAAAGATATTCCAAAAGTGCCTTCAAACATATTCTTGGAGTAATTTTAAAAATGTTCTAAAAGTATTTTTAAAGATATTCTAAAGCTATTTTCAAAGATATTCCAACGGTATTTTCAAATATATTCCAAGAGTGTTTTTAAAAATATTTAAAATTATTTTCATAAATATTCCATGAGTATTATTGAAAATATTCTTAATATATTTTCAAGGACATTCCAGGATCATTTTCATAGATATTCTAAAAGTATTTCAAAAGTATTTTCAATTATATTCCAGAGTAATGTTAAAAATATTCTTAAAGTTTTTAAAAGATATTCCATCTGTATTTTCAAATATATTTCATGAGTATTTTTAAAAATATTTCAGGAGTATTTTTAAAAATATTCCAGGAGTATTTTTAAAAATATTTCAGGAGTATTTTTTAAGATATTTCAGGAGTATTTTTAAAAATATTTTAGTAGTATGTTTAAAAATATTCCAGGACTACTTTTTAAAGATATTCCAGGATTATTTTTCAAGATATTCAAGGAGTATTTTTCAAGATATTTCAGGAGTATTTTTTAAATATTTCAGGAGTATTTTTAAAAATATTCGAGGAGAACATTTTTATATGTTTTAGGAGTATTTTACATACATTTTTAGAATACTTTCCGAAAAAGTTACGTCAATATTTTTGGACACATTCCACAAGAATTATTTCTAAAATTTTCGAAAATCAATTTTTTTCTTGAATTTCTCGATTTTCTCAAACAGTCGTATACGCCTTATTTAAAAATCTAAATGTTAGGCTTTCAATAATAATAATCATCAATTATTATTATTTTTACTATTATTATTATTATTATTATTATTATTATTATTATTTATAAGCTCAGGGAAAACAGCGCAACGAGATTATTTCGAAAATAACGTGTGTACAATATTTTTATGATATTCCTATTTATTTATGTACAAAACTCGTTCGGGTCGTAAAAAATCTCAGGAAGAAATTTGTTCTTTTTAAAAAATTGAACCTGGAAGCAATATTTCCCATTCAATATAATTCGCTCACACTTTTTAAGTTTATCATCTCAAAATTTCTTTGTCCTCTCTTTTTTTCTCAACGTTCGATGCAAATTGGATTTTCATTGCGAAACAACAAATTGGCACTAATTTTTTTTTATTCTCGAAAAATTACAATTTACTTTCGAATATTGGAAAAAATCAACTTTAAAATTTTTCGAAGCAAAGCTTTCTTTAATTCTATTTTTAATATAGAAACATTCTTTTTTAATTCTAACAGTGCAATTTTCTAAATTTTGTTTATCTTGAAAAGTTTAAATGCCAAAATGTTATTTAAGTATTTTTTTTAAGTAGATTAAGAGGTATTGTTGATTTTATTATTAGTAAGCTGAAAATTTCGATATGAGTTGTAATAATCTAATTGCTCTTAAATAACAATTGCAAGACGAAATATCGAAAATATCGAAAATATCGAAACATCGACTTGAAATGTCGATAAGTCGACTATCAGTGATCGATAAAAATCATCGAAAAGTCGAAAAATAATCGACATGTCGGTACTGTCGAATCGACTATTGTTTATCGATCTAAATAATCGATAAATCGATTTTTTTTATCGTTCTAAATAATCGATAAATCGATTATAACATTTCGTTTTCTTTCACTTCAAACATCAATCTTTAATCATTTATTTGCTATTCGTTATTTTCGATATTTTTTTATAACATTCTATGATGAAAAATGCTACAATATTTACAGAAAAATTTCTACTGCTATTTTAGAGTGAAAAGTGCAGTTTTTTTTCTCGGACGGATAGGAAAATTTGGAAATTTGGAAAAGCGAGTGGCAGAGCATTTTTGCAGAATTATGTTTGTTTAAAAGTATTTTTTTCTCAATAATTTTAAATTGTCAATTCTAAACTGTACTTTCTACTGAGGAATTTTTTTCTTTGTTCCACGAACCCACAGAATTTTCAATTGATATTTGAAATAATAATAATAATAATGATGATAATAATAATAATAATAATAATAATAATAATAATCATAATAATCATAATAGTAATAATAATTATGATAATAATAATGATAATGATAATAATAATAATAATAATAGTAAAAAGGAAAATATAATTTTAAAAAATTTATAAAAATTCGAATATTGAATGAAATTTCTTTTTGCGGGAAATTAAGATTTTTTTCTTAATAATATGTTTAACAGCACAGCTCAAGAATTGTAATAATTCATCTTTTTTAAGATAAAAAATTCTTTGCTTAAGAGCAAAGAAAATTAAAATAGTTAATAAAAAATATAAATAAAAGCTTATCCCAAGGCTTTTCGATTATCACGTACGATCATATTTGATTAGATTTGATCTTTTTTTATACCTTTTTGGTTACTTTCTCCTTTTCTGGAAACTTAACGAAATCCTGATTGTTTGGATCGTTGGAGTTTCTTTTTAAAAAAAGAATTACAATCATCACGGTACATTTTCTGTAAAAGTTGGCGAAAATTTGAAGAAATTTGGACTTAAGTTTTTTGAAAGAAAAATTAAAAATAAAATTGCATGTATAAAAAACAATGCGATAAAAATAAAAATGGAAAATAAGAAAATAAAAGAAAAAGAAACGAAAAAAAAGAAACCTCAAGATAAAGAAAAGATAAAGAAAAGAAAAAGAAAAGAAAAAGAAAAGAAAAAGAAAAGAAAAAGAAAAGAAAAGAAAAAAAAGAAGAAAAGAAAAAGAAAAGAAAAAGAATAGGAAAGGAAAAGAAAAGAAAAGAAAAGAAAAAGAAAAGAAAAAGAAAAGGAAAAGAAAAGTAAAGAAAAAGTAAAGAAAAAGTAAAGAAAAAGTAAAGAAAAAGAAAACAATAAAAAAACCAAATTTGAAAAAGATAAAAGTTGTTACCAAAAAAAAGCAAAATTTGTTTATAAAAACTAAAACACGAAAACTACAGCTCTAATTAAATTATTAAAAAATCAATTAATTGTCCAATTAAATAAAATAAAATGTAAATGATATAAAAAATCATGAAGTACACTTGTATAAAAAACATTGAAAGCTAACAAAATGAAACAGATGAAAAAAAGAATTTTAAAATGAAGGATAAAATAATAGAAAATAAAATTACAAATTGCGGATTGTTAATTATTTAAAAAAAATTACAGTAAGTACAGAGGAAGATTTTTGGTCAAGATAGGAACTTATCTAGGATTCGAGGGTATTGAATCCTTTTCTTTTGTTTCTTTAGGAGGTGGACTAGGACTTTGACTACGTGAGTCACTTCGAGATCTGGATCTTGAGCTTGAGCTTGAACTTGAACTTGAACTTGAACGTCTCTCCTCACGCTTCTCGATCAAGTGCTTCTTTTCCCAGAGGGGTCCGCGAATTATTTTTAAAGTAACTTCCAGCTCGTAAGCTAGGTCTTTTAATTCATTATAGCGTACTAAATCGAATCCAATTTTTTTCGCCTTTTTGTGGAATCCAATTAGTAGTTGTCGGCGTAAAGCATCTGGCAACATGTATTCCTAAAAGAATCAAAAAATGTCATTAAAATTGTGTTATATTTTAAAGATGTAATTTAATTAATTTTTAAAATTGTTTGAAAAATTTGTAAATTTTGCCAATTAAAATTTAGATTTGAAATTACAATTGGATTAGCAATTGATTAAATAACCGCCTGTTTCAACTACCAATTGTTTAAACAACTAATTGTTACAACTACTAATTGTTCAAATAGCCAATTGTTACAACTACTAATTGTTCAAATAGCCAATTGTTTAAACAACTAATTGTTACAACTACTAATTGTTCAAATAGCCAATTGTTTAAACAACTAATTGTTGCAACTACTAATTGTTCAAATAGCCAATTGTTACAACTACTAATTGTTCAAATAGCCAATTATTACAACTACCAATTATTTAAACAACCAATTATTACAACTACCAATTATATAACCAACAAATTGTTACAACTACCAATTAAAACAATTAATTACTGCTACAATCAATTGTATAAAAGACCAATTGTTTAAACAAACATTTAAAAAACAACCAGTCGTTTAAACAACCAATTGTTACAACTACCAATTATTTAAACAATTAATTGTTACTACAATCAATTATATAAAAGACCAATTCTAAAAAACAACCTATTGTTTAAACAAAGTTTAAAACAACTAATTGTTCAAACAACCAATTGTTACAACTACCAATTATTTAAACAAGCAATTGTCACAGCTACTTTTTATTTTAATAATCCATTGTTACAACTACGAATTATTTAAACAACCAATTATTACAACTACCAATTATATAAACAACCAATTGTTGAACAAACATTTAAAAAACAACAAATTGTGTAAACAAAGTTTAAAGTAACTAATTGTTTAAACAAACAATTGTTACAGCTACCAATTGTTTAAACAATCAATTGTTACTGGAAACAATTGTTTAAACAATCAATTGTTACTACAAACAATTATATAAAAGACCAATTGTTTAAACAGCCATTTTTAAAAAATCAACCAATTGTGTAAACAAAGTTTAAAAATACTTATTGTTGAAACAACCAATTGTTACAACTACCAATTATTTAAATAAGCAATTGTCACAGCTACTAATTGTTTTAACAATCAATTGTTACTACTGTCAATTCTATAAAAGACACATTTTTTTATCAACTATTTTTAAAAATCAGCCAATTGTTTAAACAGCGTTTAAAACTACTAATTGATTAGAGATCCAAATGTTACTAGTACCAATTGTGCAAGCAACGAAGTGTTAAAAGCAATCATATGGTTTTAAACAACCATTTAAAAAAACAAAAGCAATTGCTTAAACAACTAAAATTTAATTCAACTAATTGTTTAGAGGACCCATTGTAATAAAAATAATTTATTTAAACAATGAATTGCCAAAACAATGAATTTGTTGGAATGGTGAATTGTTAGATAAACTAATCATCGGAACAACCAACGCAGTAGTGATCTGTACAATCTAGCATGCGCAGAAGTAATATGCACAATGTACCTATGCGCAGTAGTAATCTGCGCAACGAGTACATGCGCAGAAGTGATCCGCGCAACCTACACATGCGCAGTAGTACTTTACGCAATCTATGCATGTGCAGAAGTTATCTGAGCAACCTACACATGAGCAGAAGTTATCTGAGCAACCTGCACATGCGCAGGAGTTATCTGAGAAACCAACACATGCGCAGGAGTTATCTGAGCAACCAACACATGCGCAGGAGTTATCTGAGCAACCAACACATGCGCAGAATTCATACGTGCAATTTAAGCATGCGCAATAGTAATTTAGACATACTCAACGAACAAAATATTTATTCAAAACATGCGCAATAGTAATTAAGACATACTTAACGAGCAAAATATTCGTTCAAAATATGCGCAGCAATTCTAAATGCAAATAAAACATGCGCAGTAGCAATCAATGTAATTTTTACGCATGTAGTCATCAACTGTTCAAGTGCGCAGTAAAGAAACGTGCAATTGACACATGCGCAGTAATTGTGTGTGAATTTTAGACATGCGCAGTAGTGCAAAAAGAAATTTCGGCATGCGCAGTAGTGTTTTAAGCATGGTAGATACACCTAACAGTTGTATAATTTAAATGCAGAGTATGCAAAATTCTCGCGAGAGAAACAAATTGATAAACTTACTTGTCTAGTTTGAAGGAAATAGCCATAGCAAACAATTGCAGTCCCATACGTGACAAAATAAGTAACAGGTTCCATAATATCCCAGGAGTATTCCCACCAAGTGAGTCGTGCCAAAATTCCAAATTGTACCGACATTGCCACTAAACCAATCCAAGCGGACAAATTCGCTCTTCGTGCCGCTGCCATCTCAACTTCCAATTTTTGCTTTTTTTAAAATAGAAAAGTTTACAAAATTAATTTATTATTTTCTAACTATAAACAGAAAATTAATTATTAAAATAAATAAATAATATAAAATTGTATTGATTGAATATTGAATTGAAATATTCAGTGACAATTGAATATTGCTGTAATTGAATAATTGAATTCGAAAATTGAATATTAATTGAATTGAAAAATTGAATGATAATTGAATTGAAAAATTGAATGATAATTGAATTGAAAAATTGAATGATAATTGAATTTAAAAAATTGAATAATAATCGAATTAAATTTTTTTTAATAACAATTGGAAATCATTTAAAAAATTGAAGCTAATTTTAAGGAAAAAAAAATTGCATCTTACTTGTTCTAGAGGGTCCAATTCCAATTTAACTTCTTCTAATTGGGCTAAGACTCGTTGCTCCAATTCTGCGCGATGTTCTCGGACGTGCAGCGTATCATACAATTGCGTAATCATTGTCTGAATATCAGACAATTGTTGAATTCCCTCCTAAAAATTATTTTCTATAATTAAAAAAATATACGTACGTATTTTTAATGTTGGCCCCTAAAGTACAATAACTTGTGTGTTATTTCGGGGCCAACTGAAGCTATTAGTTTAAATAAATAAACTTTTGCAAATAAAGAATAAATAGAATAAACAATCATTAATAAAAAAAAGAAAATTAAAATTTATATGTATAAAATAAAAAGAAAAAAAATTGCTTACCAATCGTTTGAGTGGAGGAGCGGGTGGAGTGACATTGTAAATATTATCGTTAATAATTATTATAAAATCCTCTTCCATTAGAGACTCTATAGTGTTGCTGAAACCTATTCTCGTTCCATCTGTTAAAAATTATAATAATGAAATAATTATTCTTCAAAAAAAAGCAATTATTTTTCTTAATAATAATAATATAATAATTAATGTAATAATTTGTCTTAATAATAATTAAAAACAAAAAACTGGTAAAAATTAAATTATTAATTTATTCTAAAAAATAATTATTATTATTTATTTAAAAATAAATAGAACAAAAAGCAGTTTATAATGATTATAATAAACCAAAATAAAAATAATAATAATAATAATAATAATAATAATTCTCGCAAAGTCAAATGACCCCTTACACATTGGCCTAATTTTAACTTTTAACTTTAATAATAATAACAAAAAAAATAATAATAATAATATTAATAATAATAAATAATAATAATAATATTATTATTATTATTATTATTATTAATCATTTTTATATTTTAGGCCAATAATAAAAATGATTAATATTAATCAAAATCCAAAAACTCAACAATGATAAAAAATAATAATAATAATAATAATAATAATAAATATTTTTATATTTAAACAAATTTTGAGTTACCAATAGTCGTAATGGTCGCTCTATCGATTCCTCGATCCTCTTTTTTTAGCATTTCGATAAAATCGCCTACAGTATGTGTGATTGGTTTAAGGGTGAAAAAGCAACTTTCTCTCCTCGATGGCAGAGGGACTTTAATTCTCGGAAGACCTCTATGGTACTCGACTACGACATCAGCTGAAAAATAAAAACCAATTAACATGCTATTTCTTACATTTTTAAATAAAAAACGAATATGCATACTGAAATTTAATTAATTTTATGATGGTATATTATTAAGAAATAATACTATAATTTATTAATGGACCAATTGTTAAAACAAACTACTGTTGAAACAACCAATTGTTTAAAGAAACTATTGTTCAAACAACCAATTATGTAAACAATCAATTGTTGAAACAAACAATTATTGTAACTACCAATTATTTAAACAAACGATTGTTGAATATACCAATTGTTGAAACAACCTATTGTTGAAACATCCTATTGTTGAAACAACCAATTGTTTCAAGAAACTATGGTTCAAACAATAAATTGTTTGATAACTACCAATTGTTGAGTCAACCAATTATTGTAACTACCGATTGTTTAAACAACCGATTGTTGTAACTACCGATTGTTTAAAAAACCGATTGTTGTAACTACCGATTGTTGAAACAACCAATTGTTGAGGCAACCAAATGTTGTAACTACCGATTGTTTCAACAATCGGTTGTTTAAACAATCAGTAGTTACAACCAATTTTTATAACTGACAATTGTTTAAACAACCGATTGTTTAAACAACCCATTGTTCTCATAATAATAGTTCAACGATTTTTTTTATTTTTCCTGAAGGTTTCGAAATTGAAAAAGGATACCAATGTTTCATTATAGGTATACACTGGAGAAGAATAATATTAATTTTGCTTTGTTGTTGTTGTTGTTTTCTGTAATGGGGAGGATAGTGTTTGGTGTTTTGTTAAAGATGGAACGTGTGACAGGTTGTTGTGATGCTTTTCCGAGAAAATGCTCGCGTGATAATCACGCCATCGAGAGCTAGGCCATAACCTGGTTTAGAGCCGTTGATATGAGGAAGGTATTAGAGTGTGGAGAGCGAAATGAGTGGAATGGGACAGTAAGCAGGCCGGAACAAAACACGATAATTCGACACCATGTGAGTTTCAGTTTGCGACTTGCAACTCTGCACTCGCAATTAACATTTCTCCCTTTACTTATCTTTAATTGAAAATCATTTTCACAATAAATGCCACTGATTAAAAGCCGAGAAGAAAACATTTTTTCTCTCCAATTTTCAAATATTCCACAACTCTGAAAAACAATTGCTAAAACAATGCTTTACATTTGGGACCACTATATTGATTGTTTAAACAACCAAAAGTTGCAGCAATTAATTGTTTAAACAACCAATCATTAAAGGAACCAATTATATAAACAACCATTTGAAACAACTAGCAATTATTTAAAGAACCAATTATTACAATTACCAATTGTTTAAACAACCAATTATTACAACTACTAATTGTTTAAACAACTAATTGTTTAAACAACTAATTGTTTAAACAACCAATTGTTTAAACATCCAATTATTTAAAGAATCAGTTGTTACAACGACTAATTGTTTAAACAACTAATTAATAAACAAGCATTTGGTACAACTACCAATAATTTAAGGACCCAATTGTTACAACTACTATTTGTAAAAACAACCCATTTTTTTAACAACCATTTGATACAACTACTAATTGTTTAAATAACCCAATATTTAAACAACCATTTGATACAACTACCAATGTTGTATACAACCAATTTTTACAACTATCTATTATTTAAAGAACCAATTGTTAGAACTACTAGTTGTTGAAACTTCCAATTATTTAAAGAGCCTGTTGTTACAACCAGTAATTGTTTGAACAACGAATTATCTAAACAACCATTTGGTACAATTACCAATTATTTAAACAACCAATTGTTGCAACTAATAATTGTTCAAACAACCAATCATTTAAGGAACCAATTGTTAGAACTACTAATTGTTTAAACAACCTATTATTTAAACAACTATTTGATACAACTACCAATGTTTTATACAACCAATTGTTACAACTACTAATTGTTCAAACAACCAATCATTTAAGGAACCAATTGTTAGAACTACTAATTGTTTAAACAACTAATTATTACAACTACCAATTGTTGTAACAACCAATTAGTGTGACAACCAATTGTTGTAACAAGAAATTACATTTAAAACCAATTATTGTAACAATTAATTGATTTGATTTGAACCAAAATTTTGCAACAGTTAATTTTTATTGTAACCAATTTTTGTATTAATTATTGTTCTAGAAATCTGTAAATTTCCCGGAATCCCTGAAAAGTCTCGATTGCAAATGACATTCCTGAATTGTGATTAATTGGAAAATTTGATTTTCTCCTTTTGGAAATTGCAATTGAACTGCCGTGATAATAAAAAGACTAATCGAGATGGGAATTGAGTCTGGTGGTAATTAGCAAGAAGCATTGTCCGACAATTAGTGCTCTTATTGTTTTGCTCGATGTAGGCTTTATTGTCCTCCTAGGCTGGAAGTGGCAAAAGAATTATCCACCTCTACATACTCGGGCATCTGCACAATCTCATGGAAACTCTCCTTTGATTTTTCAGATCCACCAGTGTAACGTGAGATCTTGTTCAATTAATAATAGTGGTGCTCCTTTCATTTCTTCGAAAATTCTCCATTTTCTGATTAAGGAAGTGTTCAATTTTTTTTATCACCATGTTTCGATAACAAATAAACGGGTTTTCAACCCTCAGTAGGTTTCAATTTTTATTCTTAATTATTAAATGCAAAATTAATTATTTAATTAATTATTAAATGCAAAATAATAAATTAATGCCTTTTTAACACATTATTGTTATTTTCACGTTTGGCAAAAATATTTTTTAAAAAACAAATATTATTTTAATATTAATAAAAAAACAAATTTTTTAATTGTAAATTTATTTATAACTATGAATTGTAAATTTATTTATAACTATGAATTGTAAATTTATTTATAACTATTAATTGTAAATTAATTTATAACTATTAATTGTAAATTAATTTATAACTATTAATTGTAAATTTATTTATAACTATTAATCGTAAATTTATTTATAACTATTAATTGTGAATTTATTTATACCTATTAATTATAAATTTATCTATAACTATTTGTTATAAATTTATTTATAATTATTAATTACAAATTTATTTATAACTATTAATTACAAATTTATTTATAACTATTAATTATAAATTTATACATAAATATTAATTTAAATAAAACTATTGTTAAATTTATTTACAACTATTAATTACACAATTATTTATAAATTTATTCATAACTATTGATTTAAATTAAATGTTTATTAAATTTATTTATAACATTTAACTACAAATTTATTCATAACTATTAATTTAAATTAAATTTTTATTAAATTTATTTATAACTAAATAATTTAAATTAATTCCTTATAAAATTATTAAATTTATTTATAACTAATAATTTAAATTGAATCCTTATTAAATTTATTAATAACTACCAATTACTATTATTTAAAAAAAATAGTAGTAAGAATTCACGGTTGGATGAAAATTATTTCTTTTAAGAAATAAAGAAACTTTTTAAAGACTGAAATTAATATTTGTTGACTCAGGAAATGAACCATTGAAAATAAATTATATAGTTTTAAATTGTCAAGTCGCTATTGAGAAACCCTGGTGTTCGCCATCTGGCGGCGATTTACGCAACTTTTTTTCTTTCCCGCCTTTTTGTTGTGTGATTCAAATGAATTTGAACATTTAATTACTCGCGAATTATTTAATTACATTTAATTTTACAGTTTGGTCGACTTTTCTAAATAAAAGTTGGCATTTTATTAATTTCAGATCGGATTATTGATCATGGGAGGTGCGCAGAGCAGTGGGGCGCACAATTTGGGCGACGCTTTATGGGTTCACGAAAGACAAAGACAAAAATGCCATCGGTGAGTTTTAATTAATTTTTTTACTCATAAATCATCTAGATTATACTAGTGTTAAATGAAAATTAAATTTCAAATTTAAGCGGGGAAAATAAAATGGAAAATTAATTATAAAAACTAAAATTGAAAATTAACATTAAAAATTAAAATTGAAAATTAAAATTGAAATTGGAAATTCAAAATTCAAATTCAAAATTCAAATTCAAAATTCAAATTCAAAATTCAAATTCAAAATTCAAATTCAAAATTCAAATTCAAAATTAAATTCAAATGCAAAATTCAAATTCAAAATTGAAATTAAAAATTAAAAATAAAAACTGAAATTGAAAATTAACATTGAAAATTAAAATTAAAAATTAAAATCCAAGAATGAATATAAAAAATGAAGTTGAAAATTAACTCAAAAATTAAAAAAATTAAAGAAAAGTAAATTGATAATAAATTTGAAAATTGGACAAATTTTTCTTTAATTGTTGCAATCAATTATTGGCACAATTAAAAATTGTAATTAAATTTCTGTTGCGGAATAAAATATGGTAGCACTAATTATTAGTATAAAAAATTTATTTTTTATTTTTCAATTGGTCAAATAAAAAAATAATTTCAATCTCGACCCTATTTGTAAATTAAGTCTATTTCAAATAGGAAACTAATTCCTTGTGAGGTAATAATATTAATAGATTTGAGATACGCTTATTAGCACGGTCTTGGTCTAATTACAATTCTTCAATTTGGACTCTTTTGTATCCGTTTGTTTATATCGCGTGTTAAGTTTCAATCAAGAATCCCGTCCCACTTAAAATTTAAAATTTACCTTTCAATTCTTCTTTTCAAAATTTTATTCACCCTTCTTTCTAAAAATGACCAAAAATTTAAAAAAAAATTGAAAAATAATTTTTAAAAATAGAACGAATTAAAATAAATGAGTAAAATTAGTTTTTTACAATAATTAAGTAAAATAAATAAAAGCAACTGAATAAAATAAATACAAAATAATTAAATAAAATAAATTACAAAAATAAAAAATAATTGAATATCATAAATAAGAAATAATTGAATAACATAAATAAAAAATAATTAAAGAAAATGATCTGATTAAAAAATAATTGAATAAAATAAACTGAATAAAATAAGTGAAAAAAAAATAATTGAATAACATAAATAAAAAATAATTGAAGAAAATTATTTGCATAAAAAATAATTAAATAAAAACTGGACGAAATAATTAAATAAAAACTGGACGAAATAATTAAAAAAAAAATAATTGAATAAAATAAGATAAATAAAAAATAATTTTTTTATACAAAAATGAAAAGAATAATTTCTCAAACGAACAAGCGTATATTATTTGAAAGATAAATGAGTTCCTGTCTTTTCTCTTTGCTTTGAAAATCTCCTCAGTCGGTGTCCCGAGTTTATAAGTGAATTTATTCCGTAGCGTGAGAAAATCTTTAAAATCACTTCCTTCCTGGATTGTATTTTATTTCAATTATAAGTATAAATCTCAACTTACCCAAGAAATCTTTTTTGTTTGCATAAAAAAGTAGAAAAGTTTTAGAGTTACTAAAAAAATTCGTAGAATAACAATAACGACATTTTTTTGCAAAATTAAAATATTTACAAAGCCAAATTTTTGGCACAACAAAATTTTTGGCAAAAACAATTTTTGGCAAAAACAATTTTTGGCAAAAACAATTTTTTAGCACAAAAAAATTTTTTGGCACAAACAATTTGGGTATCCAACAATTCTTTGGCACAAACAATTATTTGCCAGAAACAACTTTTTGACAGAAATATTTTTTTGGCACAAGTAATTTTTGGCACAACCAAAGTTTGAGGCCAAAATAACTTTTTGACGCAACCAAGGTTTGTGGCTCAGAAAAAATTTCGAAACTACCAAATTTTTGAATCTATCAAATTTTTTGGCAAACCAAATTTTTGGCACTTTCTGGTGCCTGAGCTTTTTCGAACCAAAAAGGTTTCACTAAATTTATTTTAAGGAACGCCAACTTTAAAATTCCGAGAAGAAAGGAATTTTAGGATTATTTGTACTTTTCTTCTGGTTCTAAAAATTAGAAGAAAAAAATTTGCAGAAGAGCCAAGAAAGATTTCTCGTTTGCTAAAAGAATAAAATGCAATCAGCGAATTTCTTTTTATTAGAATAAAATTGCACGTGCAAACAAGAAAGGCAAATCTAAGGAAATTTTTTTACTGAATCGATACTCAACTTCCGCTTGAAGTGAAAGCGTAAAAACATGAGAGCGTCACTCAATGTGAAAATTGGAATTTAGGTATACGAATCCAAATAAAGAAAAAAATTTGGGTACATTCATGGCACACAAATGGAAAATGAAGATGAGCACTGTTAAACAATTATTAAAGTCGAAATATGAATTTTCAATCCTGCCCATTGGGTTACCTTGGAAATCGAAAACTTTATGTTTTTCAATATTTAAGAGGTTTCTGTCAATTTACTGAGTGTCTATCATTACAGTGGCACCCATTTGGGTGCCTGATAGTGGAAAAAGAAGATGAAGACCTTTACAAAATTATTAACGTAGAAATCTAAATTTCTAATCAACCCCATTTGCCTTAAAAATCGAAAAATGCATGTTTTTCAGTATTTAATGAACTTTTGTCATTCCTCTGAGTGCCTATCATCACAGTGGCACCCATGTGGGTGCCTGACAATAGGAAAAAAAGATGAGCACAAATGAAAAATTATTAACGTATAGAAATTTGAATTTTTAATCAACCCAATTTGCATTAAAAATCGAAAAATTCACGTTTTTCAGAATTTAAAGAGCTCTTGTCATTCCTCTGAGTGTCTATCAACACAGTGGCACCCATTTGGGTGCCCGATAGTAGAAAAAGAAAATGAGCGGTGTCAAAAAATTATTAACGTAGAAATCTGAATTTCTAATCAACCCAATTTGCCTTAAAAATCGAAAAATTCACGATTTTCAGAATTTAAAAAGCTCTTGTCATTCCTCTGAGTGTCTATCAACACAGTGGCACCCATTTGGGTGCCCGATAGTAGAAAAAGAAAATAAGCGGTGTAAAAAAATTATTAACGTAGAAATCTGAATTTCTAATCAACCCCATTTGCCTTAAAAATCGAAAAATTCATGTTTTCCAGTATTTAATGAGATTTCTTCATTTCACTGAGTGTCTATCATCACTGTGGCACCCATTTGGGTGCCTTAAAGAGGAAAAATAAAATTGGCAGTGTTAAAAAATTATTAACCTGTAAATCTGAATTTCTAATCAACCCCATTTGCCTTAAAAATCGAAAAATTCATGTTTTTCAGTATTTAATGAACTTTTGTCATTCCTCTGAGTGCCTATCATCACAATGGCACCCATGTGGGTGCCTGACAATAGGAAAAAAAGGTGAGCACAATTAAAAAATTATTAACGTAGAAATCTGAATTTCTAATCAACCCAATTTGCCTTAAAAATCGAAAAATTCACGTTTTTTAAAATTTAAAAACCTTTTGTCATTCCTCTGAGTGCCTATGAACACAGTGGCACCCATTTGGGTGCCCGATGGTGGAAAAAGAAAATGAGCGGTGTCAAAAAATTATTAACCTAGAAATCGGAATTTTTAATCAAGCCAATTAGCCATAAAAATCGAAAAATTCACATTTTTCAGTATTTAAAGAGCTTTTGTCATTCTACTGAGTGTCTATTATCACAGTGGCACCCATGTGGGTGCCTGACAATGGGAAAAAAAGATGAGCATAATTAAAAAATTATTAACCTAGTAATCTGAATTTCTAATCAACCCCATTCGTCTTAAAAATCAAAAAAATCATGTTTTTCAGTATTTAAGTGGTTTCTGTCAATTCGCGGATTTTTTATCATCACAGTGGCACCTGTTTGGGTGCCACTGTGATGATAAAAAATCACTGACAATGAAAAAAAAGATGAGCACCGTTAAGAAATTATTAAGCCACCAAGAATTCTTTGGCATAACCGATTTTTCAGCCCCACCGATTTTTTGGCACAACAAAATTTTTGGAAAAAAAAATCTTTTATATTTTTGTTCTCTTAAATCCAACTTCTTATCCTTATACCCCAAACCTTATACAAAAGTGTTTAACGAAATTGTTTAGTGAAAATTGTTTTTAAAAGAAAAAGAAACAAAAGTTTAAATTACAAAAAAATGTTCTCGACTGAAAATTGATTTAGTTGAAATGTTTAATAAATTCGAGGTAGAATTAAAATGTTTTTCATTTTATCTCTCTCGTTAAATTTATTACGCGTGTTTTCTAGTGAAAATACTTTCGTGAAAGGTGCATGTAGTGGACACGTATCAATTTGTGTGCGCAAAACGGATATCCGGTGTTCCGCTATTCCCTTGTCCTTTTTTTATTGTTTCCACACATATCCCAATAGTTCTAGGGGAAGTACATATTTTTATTAGAGATGAAACAATTTTCATATGCGCATTAAATTATAATTTAGAAATTTTCTTTTATATTTTTCCATAAATTGCATTCTACCGATACAATTAATTTTCGCCAATTGTTTATTATAACGATACAATTAATTTTTGCAAATTGCTTATTCCTGCGAAAATGTCTCGTTTATTTCAATTTAAATGTTGAAAAAAGAGATGTAAAAAAGATTAAAAAAGGTTTGAAAACAACCTTGACAAAAGTTTGAAAAAAGCTTGGAAAAAATTTAATATAATTTGAAAAATACTTTACAGAAAAGAATGAAAAAAGTTTGAAAAAGTTTTGCACAAAAATTTGCTCAAAAATTTGGAAAAAAGTTTGCAAAGTAAGTTAGTAAGTTTTATGTTTTGTAAGTTAGTAAATGTTTGCAAAGTTTGCAACAAAGTTTGCACAAAATTTTCAAAAAAAGTTTGCACAAAAATTTGTACACAAATTTGAAAAGAAGTTTGCACAAAAATTTGCACAAAAGTTAGAAAAAAGTTTGTACAAAAATTTACATAAAAGTTTGAAAAGAAATTTGCACAAAAGTATACACAAGAGTTAGAAAAAAAGTTTGTACAAAAATTTACACAAAAGTTTGAAAAAGTTTGCACAAAAGTTTGAAAAAGTTTGCACAAAAGTTTGAAAAAAAGTTTGCACAATAATTTGGACAAAAGTTTGAAAAAAGCTTGCAAAAAGTTTTATGTAATTTGAAAAATAGTTTACACAAAAGACTAAAAAGAGTTCGAAAAATTTTTGCACAAAAAATTGCTCAAAAATTTGAAAAAAAGTTTGCACAAATGTTTTCAAAGTTTGCAACAAAGTTTGCACAAAATTTTCAAAAAAAGTTTGCACAAAAATGTGTACAAAAGTTTGAAAAGGAGTTTGCACGAAAGTTTGAAAAAAAGTTTGTACAAAAATTTACACAAAAGTTTGCAAAGAAGTTTGCACAAAAATTTGCACAAAAGTTTAAAAAAAGTTTGCACAAAAGTTTGAAAAATGTTTGCACAAAAATTTGCACAAAAGTTTGAAAAAAAGTTTGCACAATAGTTTGAAAAAGTTTGCACAAAAGTTTGAAAAAAAGCTTGCACAAAAATTTGCACAAAAGTTTGAATCAGAGAATAATTCGGAAAGTTTTTTTCAAAAAAGAATTGAAAATACGATAACTGAAGTTCAAAGTTAAGGAAGAGATTGCTAATATTGAGAAAGAAGGAATTTCATTGGACGTAAAAAATTGAGGGAAAAATACAATGGAAACACGCTTGAGGAAACCCTTTGACTCAGAGTGATGATGTTTTTGTTTGTGTGAAAAGCATTTTGCTTATGGCAAACGACAGGATGAAAGCACGTCGCCTGAATACACAAAACCATGACGATTTCAGTATTTGTCACGATCTCAAATGAAATTGTTCGCGCTTAACTATGTTTTCTGTTAAAATTGTTTATTGCCAAGTGAATATGAAGTTAGTCAGTGACAGTGAACAAAACAGGTAGAGATTTTTATTTGTTGCAAAAATTTGTGCAAATTAAAAACAAATTTTAAATTTTTCTAAGAAAGAACCATTCTGTGCCAAAGTTTTGGCTGAGAATTAATTTCGAGTGCGCGAAAATTTGGTTTGTGTCAAATTTCAGTTTGTGCCAAATTTTGGTTTGTACAAAAATTTTGGCTTGTGCCAATTTTTAGTTTGTGCACAAATTGGGTTTGTGCCAAATTTTGGTTTGTACAAAAATTTTGGCTTGTGCCAATTTTTAGTTTGTGCACAAATTGGATTTGTGCCAAATTTTGGTTTGTACAAAAATTTTGGTTTGTGCCAATTTGTAGTTTGTGCACAATTTTGGTTTGTGCCAAATTTTGGTTTGTGCCAATTTGTAGTTTGTGCACAAATTTTGGTTTGTACAAAAATTTTGGCTTGTGCCAATTTGTAGTTTGTGCACAAATTTGGTTTGTGCCAAATTTTGGTTCGTACAAAAATTTTGGCTTGTGCCAATTTGTAGTTTGTGCACAAATTTGGTTTGTGCCAAATTTTAGTTTGTGCCAATTTCTAGTTTGTGCACAAATTTGGTTTGTGCCAAATTTTAGTTTGTGCCAATTTGTAGTTTGTGCACTTTGGCTTGTGCACAAGTTTAGTTTGTGCCAAATTTTAGTTAGTGCACAAATTTGGTTTGTGTCAAATTTTATTTTGGGCACATATTTGGTTTGTGCCAAATTTTGGTTTGTACAAAAATTTTGGTTTGTGCCAATTTGTAGTTTGTGCACAAATTTGATTTGTGCCAAATTTTAGTTTGTGCCAAATTTTAGTTTGTGCCAAATTTTAGTTTGTGCAAAAATTCAGTCTGTGCAAGTATTAAGTTTGTGCAAAAATTTCAATTTGTGTCAAAGTTTATTTTGTGCCAAATTTTTGGTCGAATTAAATCGCTTTTTGTATCATGACATTTTTTTCACCAATTTTTGCAGTGAAAATCTTTTTTTCTCTTTCATTCTAAAAATTGTGTGACAATAAAATTGATCGATTATAAAGGGGTTAAAGTGTTTTTAACGTTAGAAAAGAGATTTAAAAAGAGGAAATGATTTTCCGAGGTTAAAGGAAATTGAAGTGGTTTTGGTCAAGGAACATAAATCACTGTGCATGATGTTGATGTGTGTAGACAAAAGTCGTTAGTTATTCGATTTAGGATTGTTTCGTAAAACAATTTAACGAGTTTTCTGTTTACGTAACCACTTACCGATGCTGCAATTTTAGAACAGAATCATCAAATTCTAACGAGACTGAATTATTGCAATTCCAGGACGCAACTTTACGATAGTGAAATTCCCTACCGGAAAAAAATACTAAAAAATTTTTTTTTATTTTACTTTTATTTTAGAAAATTTTTTTTTTAATTAAAAAAATTCAATTCCATTTTTCGAAAAATTACACTCTTTTTTTCTTTTCTTTCCTTTTAAAAGAAATTCACGAAATTTGCACTTTTTTCGAAAGTTTTCCAAAAAAAATTTCATAAAATAAAATTTGGTAAATATATTTGTTTAAAAAAATATCTTTTAAATACATATTTTAAAAAATAAAATAAATATTATAAATATAATTAATATTTTAAAAAATTGTTTTTTAAATAAATATATTTATTAAAAAACTGATTTATTTAAAAAACTGTTTTTTAAATAAAAATACTTATTTGAAAAACTATTTTTTATGAAAAATAAAGAAAAAACATTTTTTTTAAATAAATAAAAAATATTTCTAAAAGACGAATAATTCTTTTTTTTTATAAAACGTTTATGAAAAATGATATTTCTTTTTTAAAGGGGGGTAATCTTAAACCGATGAGGGTTTATTTAGTGTTGCGTGACCCACCTTTGGGTTCACATGAGGGTCTCAACCCCAGAATTTTTTTTCCAAAACAAAGGACGAGAAAGTGGTCAGTTTTATTCACGCCGACAACGAGAATAGATGTGCATAATAAAGAAAATGTTAACATTAAAAATATAATTCATTTACGACATTTTTTTATAAATAAACCTTCATTTTGTATTTTTAAGTACAATAAAAATTGTAATTAAATGGATAAATAATAAAATTAATTAATATAACAAATAGCAATCATAATGAAATAATAATAATTATTATTATTATTAATAATAACTAATTACAAATAATAATAATAATTATTATTAATAATAACCAATAACAACAATAATTATTAATAATAACCAGTAACAATAATTATTAATAATAACAAAATAACAATAATAATTATTAATAATAACAAAACAATAATAATTAGTAATAATAACCAGTAATAATAATTATTAATAATAACAAAATAACAATAATAATTATTAATAATAACAAATAAGAAAAAATATTATTAATAATAATTATTAATAATAACCAAAAACAATAATAATTATTAGTAATAACAAATAACAATAATAATTATTAATAATAATAAATAACAATAATAATACCAATTATATTATAATAATAACAATAGTAATAAATAATAACAATAGTAATAAATAAACAATAAATATTCATAAATGTTAATAACAACAGATAAATAGTTACTCTAAATAAGTACTAATTACATCATAGTAATGTTAATAAACAAATATTAATAAACAAAAAATGTAACATTCAGATTAGTTTTTAGAAGTACATTTTTTTAATCAAATGTGAATTTAAGGAAATAGTTAGTGTCTTAAACAAATTATCAGGTAAGAGAAATTTTAAATAATTTTTATATTATACATTTTAATAATATTTTTTTAAATAAATAATTCTATTCATTAGAGATCCATGGGGTGTATAGAAAAATAAAAGAAGCGGGCCTTTCTAATTTGCTTTTCAGTTTCTAAAAATGCTAATTTTTATACAAATGTTTAGTCACCCTGTATATTTCTGTATGTTCAATAATTGTATGTATTTTTATATTTATATATTTATGATAAACAATTTAAGAAGAAAATAAGATTTTTAAAGATTCATATTTTATTTGCATGTGTAATAAAAATGTGTAAAGTACTAAAAATTTTAATGATCCAGATATTTTGTAGAATGCAGAATAATAAAATATTGTAATTTTTGTATTTTGAATAGAGTCCAAGGCAATTTGTGTTGAAACTTATTATTCAATGTTTAAAGTTCAGTTTTATGTGTAATGATGGTCTAGTTTTGTAAAAAAAATTTTGAAACATAGATTTTTGCGTATTTCAAAATATTTTTTTTTAAAATAGTATTAATATTATCAAATAATAATAAATAATATTAAATAATAATAATAAAGAATGTAAAATAATATTGAATAATAATAAAGAATAATAAAGAATAATAAAGAATATTAAATAATAATAAATAATATTAAATAATATTAAATAATAAAAATTGATGTTAAATAATATTAAATAATAATAATTGATATTAAATAATATTAAATAATCAATAATATTAAAAATACGTTAAAATATAATTTACAAAATTTATAAGTTCACTAGACTATAATTATAAAATTTCTAAAAATAGTACAATAAAAAAATAATGTTAGAAATTTTTTTTTAAATTTAGATAAAGTAAGTAGCACATACATTTTTTGCGCACAAAAATGTTTACATTTAATTAGACAAAAGCGCTCATGCAAAATTAGTATTTTTTAAGATTAGAAAAAAGTATAATACATGCCCATAATTATTTTTTTTTATTATTATTTTTTTTATTTTTTATTTTTTTTGTTAATTTGGACTATGCAAAAGATCAACTTTTTTACATACGCTCATTTTTTGCTTTTTTCTTTGAACGCTTTGGTTCCTTGGGTTCTTTTTTCTTTTTCCGTCCGTCTGTAAAATAGAAATAGAAAGCTCGTAACAGCACAAGCCAGAGATTAAATGGGGATGAAATGGTTATTTTTGAGCAAAAATCTTTTTTGAAAAAATTAAAAATACTTAAAAATTGATTTGTTTATAATTTTTTTTAAAATTAAAGCAATAAAAAACAAAAAACTAGAATTATTGTTAAAACAAACAAAAGTAACAAAATAAATAATAGCAACAAAAAGGAAGAGGAAATAAAATTAAAAAGAAAGAAGAAAGAAGAAAATAAGAGAGAAAGAAAGAAAAAGAGTGAGAGGGAAACAATGAAAGAACGAAAGAAAAAGAGAAAGAAATGCAAAAAGAAAAAAAAAGAAAAAGAGAACCAAAGAAAGAAACAAATAAAGAAAGAAAAATAAAGAAGAATAATAAAAAGAGAAAGAGAGAAAGAAAGAAAAAAAGAGAGAAGGAAAACAAGAAAGGAATATGTAAAAAAGAGAGAAATGAAGAAATAAATAAAAAAAAGAGAGAGCGAAGGAAAGGGAGAAAGAAATAGAAAAAAAGAAAGAAAAAAAGAAAGAAAAAAAGAAAGAAAAAAAGAAGGAAAAAAAGAAAGAAAGAAAGAAAGAAAAAAAAAGAAAGAAAAAATGAAAGAAAAAATGAAAGAGAGAAAGAAAAAAAGAATGAGAAAGAAAGAGATAAAGAAAAAAGAAAGAGAAAGAAAGAGATAAAGAAAGAGAAAAAAATCAAAAAATGAAAAAGTAAAAAGCCATAAAAAATAAATTAATATATCGTTTAAAAATTATAAAATAACAAAAATATTAATATTAAGTTAATAACAAAAATAAATGAATAACTTAAAATAAAACCATAAAAGTATAAAGAAGCGAAAAAAATTGTTTTCGTTAATATTTTTCAAGTAGTATTTTGCAAAAAGCTATTTTTGCGAAAAAATCCACAAATCGTGCAAATTGTTTGAGCAAACAATTTTTATGTTTAATAAGAAAATTTACAAATATTGTAAAACAAGGCCGCAGTCGAAATAAAATCAAGCCAGTGGGAAATATTCAATTTTATTTTTAAGCAATTTTTATTTGTTTTATCAATTCCATTGATGTAACAAATAATCGTGCAAGAGAAAAAAACAATTTTTTCCAACATTTCCAAAAACCATGAGAGATGCAACTTAAAGTAACTTAAAATCTAAGCAGGGACTTAAAATTAAAAATTAATCAAGTCAAATAAAATCGTCAAAACGAGAAAAAAAAAGGAAAAGAAAGAAAAACTTAGCACCAAAAAGGTACAGCTTTTTAACAGAAATAGTATATGAATAGAATGAAAGATATTTTTTAAAAAATATAGCAATAATAATGATAATAATAATAATAATAATAATAATAATAATTGTAATAATGATAATAATAATTACTTTATTTTATTTTATTTACCATAATATTAATAATAATAATAAAAATAATAATAATAATAAAATAAAAATTAAATGAATATAGTAATGTTTAAACAAATCGCAATAAAATAACAATTATTATTATTATTAATATATATTATTTGTTTTAAACTTTTAAATCAGAAAAAAAATTATTTAACCAAAGTTTAGAGAAACAATAAATTATTGTAATCGAGAAGGAAACTAAATGCAAATCAAGAAAGAGAAAAATTTACTATTTGAAAGAAAATAGATTAATGAGCTCCTGTAATTAAACCTTTATATTTGTGTAGAGCTGAGCTTTGTTTTTGTTGTTGGCGAAACTTTTCACTTTATTAACATGCGAGGCGGTATTTAATTTCAATTACTAGAAACGTCCTTGTAGTCATGCTGTCTAATTAGTAATTTGATAGTAGTAGAATCACTAATAAATATAATAAAATGCGATTTTCTTCATTTCTTCATTGCAGCTGGATAATTAAAGTGCAATTAAAATATATGGAGCACAGATTTAATATTCTGAATTGATTAAAATATTTTAGAATTTCTTTAAAATTTTTCTTTCAATTTATATATGAAAATAGACATAAAAAGTAAGAAAAGAATTTTTGTAAATTTCTAATTTATTAAACATTCCAGAATGTTCAATTATATTCAAATACGGGTGCTTTTTTCTGGAGAAGCGAATGCAAAAAGAAAAAATTAAGAAAAGTTTCCGGAACACTGTCAAATTTGCAAATATGTGCACCATGATTTTTTCTTAAAAATTGGAAAATAGTGATGCATAATTTTTCAATTTTCCAATTGATCCAGACGAGTGTCCAAAACGTTATAATACTCAAATTGGGGTGCTTTTTTCTGGAGAATCGAATGGAAAAAGAAAAATTCAAGAAAAGTTTCCGGAACACTGTCAATTTTGCAAAAACGTGAGACATGATTTTCTCATGAAAAAAAAATGAAAAAATCAATAATACTTCTAATACTTTTTTAAATTACTAATTGATCCAGACGAGTGTCCAAAACGTTATAATACTCAAATAGGGGTGCTTTTTTCTGGGGAATCGAATGCAAAAAGAAAAAATTAAAAAAAGTTTCCGGAACACTGTCAAATTTGCAAATATGTGCAACATGATTTTCTCTTAAAAATTGGAAAATAGTGATGCATACTTTTTCAATTTTCCAATTGATGCAGACGAGTGTCCAAAACGTTATAATACTTAAATTGGGGTGCTTTTTTCTGGGGAATCCAATGCAAAAAGAAAAAATTAAAAAAAGTTTCCGGAACACTGTCAAATTTGCAAATATGTGCACCATGATTTTCTCTTAAAAATTGGAAAATAGTGATGCATACTTTTTCAATTTTCCAATTGATCCTGACGAGTGTCCAAAACGTTATAATACTCAAATTGGGGTGCTTTTTTCTGGGGAATCCAATGCAAAAAGAAAAAATTAA
>WNHD01002892.1:0-13854 GCA_011057455.1 Ganaspis sp. Gsp50
GAATTAAATGTAATTCACAATCAATTACAATTCATAATATAGTAATATCTACAAGTTAATAACAAATAATAAATAAATCGAGCGAGCGTTAGCGAGCGACATATTGACGCTAGTTGTAGATAAATTCTCTTGATCGAGAAGAGAAAGATATGCAAGCTTGTAATCAAAAACGCTGGCTTGAAACTCTCACGCGTAGCGATGCGTAATGTAAATGATTCATCTGCACGTGCATGCAAGCTCGAGTCTCTCCTCTTGTCTCGCTTAAAAGAATATCGTGCGTTGTGAACATTGTTAAAATTGAAGAAAAAACGTAAATTCATAATTGTTTATGCATTGAAAAAAGTAGGAAAGACATGTAGGCTTGAAACTGTAAGAGTATGCTTATTTATCTTCTGTAGAGCGCTTATGCTGCTCATAACTACTCGTTTGTTTTATTCTATAAGCGTATGCATCATTTCATACCAGTTGGAATTTTCTAATATCGCAAATGTGTTAAAAAGAGCAAGAACTATGCTTGAAGTCAGCATCTCCACTAAGTGTAATATAAACGTTGAAATATTGATACTCATGAAGAAGAATAAGAATCGAACTCGATATATCATGCAGCTGTGCATGTAGTACTTTTTTGGTATCAAGACCTTAAGAGAAATTGTTAAATTCTCAGAGAAACGAGAGTCAATCATAAACGATATTGAAGACAACAATACCGTAGTCAATAATCTCAGAAACCATAATATGTGCCATGTACTTTACTTTTATAAGATATCTAGTGCCATAGTTCAAGCTATCGTAGCTGAGGAATGTGCACGTGCGCGTAACCTGAGTAGCCAGCTGGCTTATCTCGCGTAGAGCGTCTAGCGGCCGAGCGACTCGATATCACGCACCTGCTAGCTCGCATCGATTACAGATCTTTAACCAGAAATTATTTCACTCGAGATCTCAATGAATAGTTTTATTCATATTACATTTATGATTCCTAAACTTAAATGCTTTATTTTATGTATTTCATTTCTTGCCTCTTTCAGAATTCAACAATATGAAATCGAATCTGATGAGTTAGTTCAGAGTTTTTATTCCACTTTTTTTATTTAATTTCTTTTAATGTTCTATGTCTCAGAGATAGTATGAACCACCATTTTGTGTACATTACATACTGTGTATACATTACATTTGGTGGCTGATTGCAAAACAATCGCAATATGTCGGTATAACCTTATATTACCATCAGGCTCTGAGCATATTTTATGTATGATAAAGTAGAGTCTTCGATGATAACAGCAGGTTATTCATCAATCAGTGGTATTTATTCAGTTTCAGTAACAATTTTTATGATAGTACAAGTTTTAGAATAAACACCCTTAAGGAAGGAAAAATTTTAGGTTACTGGGATGTAACATTGCAAAAAAAAAGATTATAATGTACTTCACTAATCGAATGATCATGAAAAAATCTTTAAAAACCATGTCCGGTAAAATTTTTCTATCTATTGAATAAAACAGAATAGGTAATAAAAGTAGAGCGTGTCATAAAAAAAATCCAGTTTCACCTCCACCCACTTCCACAATTTCTTAAGAAATCCCAAAATATTTATCTGGTAAATTAATAACCCGTAGGACTGTTCATAACGAAAAGGGCATAGGGGGGTAAGTATATAAAAGTTGCCTATGAAGGTATTTGGCTCAAATTAATACCATACATTACTACCCTCACGAATAAGAAATCCTGCAGGTATTAGCTTTTAATTCGCTTTTTTGGGGAGTTATGGAGGAGGAAAGAAAAATAAAAAAATATAAATTTCTCAAAAAGAAATTAATTAATTTTAATGAGATTTGGATATGTTTAAAATATTGGTAAACCCACTCCAAAAAAAGTATGAAATTTTTTTTTCAAAAAAAGTCAAAAAAATTAATTTTGAAACTTTTGAAAATTTTTTTTAGGTAATTTTTTTAAGTTGCACCTTCAATTATTTACTCAAAAAATACCTTCTTGTATCTACTTTAACACATATTTTTGGCAAATTTCTTAAAAATGTACTTTTTGAGTTACACGATTTCATTCAATTTCCTTACTATACGCCACCGCCATGCAACGTGGCGCGGCGTCACAACGCATAGGTATGATAAAGTAAGTAGGAGTTCAAAGCAACATAAAATCTCAAATTATAAATTAATCTCTAATTTCTCGTTTTTTAAATAATGCTTAGAGAATTTGTTAGAAGTTGGTGAAGTTTATTTATTGTGTTTCATTATTATTCATAATTGCATTTATTCATATATTATACTTTAATAGAAACAAGTCAAAAACAAGAAGTTTTTAAATACATTTTTTTAATCGACCTAATAAGAGAACATTTTTGTGGTAGATTTGCTATTTTATTTTTAGATTAATTGCGAATGTGAAATCATTATTAGACCAATAAATTAATTTTTTTAAAGAATTGCAGAGTATTGAAAGGATTTATTAAATCTAATTTACAAAACAAAATTTTTTAGTTTCACCTCAAAGATTGTGAAAATCTTTTTTTATACTCAGGTTTTCAAGTTTTTACTTTATTTTGTTAACAATTTTTGTCCGCCATTTTGAATCTGCCATGTTGGATTTTGAAAATCTGATTCCAAATTCGTATTCACGGACCCCAGAAAACCCTGAGTATTAAATTTCCAGCAAATCCTTTAACTTTTTTAAAATTTGTCCACCAGTTTGAATCTTCCATTTTGGATTTTGAAAATCTGATTTCGGATTCGTATTCACCGACCACAAAAACCCCTGAGTATCAAGTTTTAAGCAAATTCATTTTAAATTTTGAAAATCTGTTTTCATATCCGTATTCAACGACCGCGAAAACCCCTGAGTACTGAGTTTTAAGCGAATTCTATTAAAAGAAAAATGTATGACTGGACGATTTAATCGCAGCCGAGGTATGCAAGTTCTGCAAAGAACCAACAGAGGGCTACAGTAGATCTTCTTAAAAACGAGTTTACTCTTAAGCATTATAAGTAGCTACGAATGTTTGCATAGACGTTTTTTATTCTTTTGATTTAATTTCTGGAAATTATTTCTCAAGAAGTCTTAAAACTCTTTGAAATAGTAAAGACTGGTAAGTATAGATATTTTTACTATTTCTGTAAGTTATACTTTTTTTTAATAGTGGGGTTTTTCGCATAATTTGTTATGTCGAACATAACGTTAAATTGTGCTGGTTGTGACAAATTCTTGATTCACACAAAAGGCAAAAGAAAAATTAGCAAGAATGAGGAGGAAGCTAAAATGTATTCTTCATCGTTAAAACAAGTTGTAAATATTAATGAAGTTTTGTGTTCATCTTGTCGCCTTTCTGTTTATTAGAAGACAGCTTGTGACAATGAATGTGGTTCAGAAAATGAAAATGATTTTCCTGATTCAAATATAGCAGATCCAACTCTTGAATTCCAAATTAAACCAAGAGAATCAATTCCTGAGACTGAATATGTGGAAATTCGAATGCCACGTACAGTAGCCACGCATAATTATTGCTGCCTTTGTTCTTCAACTAATAATTTGACTTTAGTCACTGAAGAAGTTCGAATTGCAACATACATTAAAACGAAAATGTATATTCCGACCAGAAATCGTTGTTGTAAAAGTCATTTAATAAAAAACAGATTTTACGAAGAAGATCTCAGACTTTTAAAAGTTCATTCCAATAGGTCAAGACTTACACAGCTAGAGTTATCTAAATTGATGGAAACTCTTAGTATAAAAGGCGATTCTTCTTTCTTTAAACATGTGGGAGAATATAGTATACCTGAAGAACAGTTTTTACAGGATTGAAGTGGGATAATATTTTGCAAATAAAAGATATGCTAACTTCACTTCGAATAATTTCAATTTCGAGTAATTCAAGCCTTTGACATCTTTTTGTTTAAACTTAGATCAGGCAATTCTAATAAAATGACAGCATCAATTTTTTAGCTTAATGATGAACATAATGTTTCGGATTATTGTTCGAGTATTGTAAATTCTTTTGAAAATGATGTCTTGCCTACACGTTTTGGCTTAGAAGCTGATAACCGAGATGATTTGATTCAGAATCATACAACTGATATGGCCAAGAAATTATTCAATGTTAGTGTCAAATTGTTTTTTATATATGACGGTACATACGCTCGGCATCAAAAGAGCTCCAACAATGAATACCAAAGGAAATCTTATTCCGGATAAAAAGGGTTCCTCTATGTAAACCATTCACCATATGCACAACTGATGGAAATGTGGTTGGTATGCTTGGACCATATCTTGCAACGCAAAATGATGCGGAAATTTTAAAAAACATCATTGAAAATAAAAATGGTTGATCCAAGCTCCTAAAAGAAGGCGATATTTCTGTTGTCGATAGAGGATTCCGCGATGTAAAAGACACTTAAGAAGAAAAAAAATTCCAAGTCCTAATGCCTGCATTAAAAGGAAAAAGAAAACAACTGCCTACGGAGGAAGCTAATAACTCACGATTTATTACGAAAATTCGGTATGCAGTTGAAGCTGTTCATGGTGTGCTTAAGCAAAAATATCGGCTTCTGGATCAAAAAATTGATAATAAATTATTACCAAAAGTAGGTTCTTTTTTTAAAATAACTGCATTTCTTAACAACATGTTTGGTAAAAGATTCCATTCTGATGTTGATACGTTTAACGATGTTCTACAACGAATACACAATCAAAGAAATAACCGAAACTTCTAGCCAGTGAAGTAGAAAAAATGGTTGGATTCGTCGTAAACTACCGTTTCAAACCGTATCATCTGATGATTTGCAAGACTTCCCAGAAATGACGGAACAAGATTTGAAAGTCCTTTTCACTGGTTCCTACCAGCTTTCTCAATCCATTTCGTATTTGGCAGAGATGATGGCAAATTGAAACTCGAATTCGTTAAAGACCAGTCAAATATTTTAAAATTGAGAGTTCCATCACGTCATATATCTCGTAAGACATACAGGTGCTTTTTACGATATAAACCAAATACTGTTGGCATATCAGGCTTGATACATTACTGGTGTGAATGTGCTAATGGCAATCGAACGGTTGGTTGTTGCTCGCATGTAGCTGCTGCCGTTTATTATTTGAGTCATGCAAAGTATTTGTCCAGAATTGTTATACCAGCAGAAATACTTAGCGAAATATTTCTTAAAACTAATTACATCCCAGTAATTGAGAATGACAGTGACGATGACTAAGATCTTAAACATGAGTTGAAAATCAACTGAAAATAGATCGAGTATTTATCAATGTCGATGTTCTTTGAGCAAATAAAAAAAATTAAAGGAAATATCGTGAGAGGCAAGGGGACTCACGTTCACAGAAAAAGCTGTGCATAATTCTGATAACTATAATAAAATATCATTATTCATTATTCATTTCCTTAATTATAGGCTGACTGCAGGCGTAAAATTAATTCCCAAAATAAGTAATGTTTAATTCACAATGATTCATCAAAGTTCTTTTAAATGTTAATAACATTGGATGAAATTGAGATAAAAAGATAATTAAATAGTCAATACATCCGTTTTAAAGTAAAGAATCAGAAAATAGTTTCATTTTAACTCTTTTAAATAATTATATATAATTATCTATATAGAATTAAACAAATTTTAGAACATTTTTCTTATTTAAAAAGTTTATATCATGGTTTCAATTATTATGGTTTCTGAGATATACGTCTAAACGTAGTATGAAGGCGTACACTCACACAGATTCACACGGATATGTGACGCTCCACGAGAGAAGGGACCTTATTCGCTCCTCTTGACTTAAGGTCCCTTCTCTCGTGGAGCGACACATATGTTCTCAAAAACAAGTTTTTGAAATTCCTGGAGTCTAGAAATATCGATAACCCGGAATCAAATATGTGGAATACAAACAAAACATTCTCTACGAAGAAGCTGTAATTGTGAATAATGAAACAGAATAAATAAACTGAACTAACTTCTAATAAATTCTCTAAGCATTATTTAAAAAAAGAGGAATTAGAGATTAATTTATAATTAAAGATTTTACGTTGCTTTGAACTCCTACTCACTTTGTCATACCTATGGGTTGTGACGCCGCGCCACGTTGCGTGGCGGTGGCGTATAGTAAAGTAATGTAATTGAAAGAAATTGTGTAACTCAAAAAGTACATTTTGAAAAAATTTTTAAAAAATATGTGTTAGAGTAGATACAATAAGGTATTTTTTTAGTAAAAAGTTGGAGGTGTAACTAAAAAAATAACCTAAAAAAAATTTTTCAATATTTCCAAAATTAATTTTTTTGACTTTTTTTTAAAAAAAATTTCATATCTTTTTTAGAATGGGTTTACCAATATTTTGAACATATCTAAAGCTCATTAAAATTGATTAATTTATTTTTAAAAAATTAAAATTTTTTTATTTTTCTTTGCCCTTCCATAACTCCACAAAAAAAGCGAATTAAAAGTTAATACTTGCAGGATTGTTTATTCGTGGGGGTAGTAATGTATGGTATTAATCTGAGCCAAATACCTTCAAGGGCAACTTTTATATACTTACCCCCTTATGCCCTTTAAAATAAATCGGAAGACTTTATTTTTTAGTTAGACATCTCACGTAAAATCCACCACATATATATCTGCCTTAGCTAAAGCTACACTCATTATGAGAAGGCTCAAAGCACAAGGCAGATTGGAACACGATATCGAACACCAGATTCCAGGAATCGATTTCGAATAGCCCAGAAATTAGCATGGGATAAGACAGAAAGACGAAGAAGGTTAAATTTAAAACATTATTCCAAGTTAATATTCCATTTTGGGATGACTGAAAGAGAAGCCTTCCTTTGACGAGAGACATTTGGTATACAAACCGCTCTAAGATGGAATACAGTAGAGGGGCGGATATCTGCATCAGCACCGGCTGCACTAGAGTATCAGTATCATTTAGACATTCTTCAACGTTCTGACAGGCGGAGTTTTGAGCGGTATTGAGTTACGCTTAGATGATACTCAAGAAGGGAACGTCCGAAAGGCAGATCGATATTTGTGTAGACAGCCAATCTGCCTTGGCTGTGATAAGAAGCCTGGTTATTGAATCAAAACTAGTTTGTCAGATCCGTGAGGTACTAGACAATTTAAGTTCCAAATACAAGCTTCTTTGATCTGGGTACCAAGACATTCAGTAATTAGGGGTAATGAGAGAGAAGATGTTCTTGCTAGGATAGGATCTAAAGCACCAACGATAGACCCAGAACCTGCACTATGTATGACGCCAAGAGGGGTGAAAAAATGACATCGACAGGTGGATTCAGGGAAGGCATAAAAATGTTTTGGCAGACACGGAAGTAGGAAGGCAGACGAAAGAACTGTTGAGACTAACACTCAACAGAGTTTTCGCTCGTATAGCCTTCTTAAGTTCAATGAGATCAGTGTGAGGCTACTCACTGTTAATGGATTTTTAAATTATCGTTTACACAAAATTGGAAAACAAGTTCTCTGAAGTGCAGAAAGTGTAGAGAAGATGTAGAATCATCGATCCATGTTTTGTGTCATTGCTCGGTTTTTGCAAGGAAATATGTTGGGGGATAGTGTTCACAAACTCTAAAGATATTTCGGATTTACCCTTAGAGGAGATCTTGGGAAGTTTGCGCTAATGGAGACACATAAGATGGGTGTAAAACCTAAATGCCTATTTTCGCAAAGAAACACTTATTATGCTTTATACATAGAATAGAATAGAAGCTCAAGTTTGTAAATTATGAATTCGAAATATTTTTAAACATTGAAGCCTCCATTTAATTCGATAAAAGCAGGAAAGTCGATTCAAATCAAGGTCTGAATTTCGACTCGGGCAATTTTAAGACTAATAAAAGATTATTGAATAAGAGCCTTTTATGTTTGAAAAGTTACTAAAGCAGATCCTTATAAGAATTCCATATCCAAAAACACAGCAACCTTAGCACTTATTCTTAGAAATTGTGTTAGAAACAGTTAGTTTTTGAAAGCACTATTTTAAGACTTCACAAAAAAATTTTAAATAGTTGTATGGCTAGCTAAAAGAGTTGTAGTGTTTAAAACCGTTAGTAGAAGTAAACCTTTAAATATTCTAAGCAAACAATTAATATTAATAGTTAAAAAATAAAATTTCTTTCTAACCTGCTACGTAATCTCCAAAACCTATAGTTGTTAAAGTAACAAATGCATAATAGACAGCCTCGTCATATGTCCAACCCTCGTAGTATGAAAAAAGGAATGCTGGGAAAAATATAAACATAACAAAACCTGGTAGCAGGTACATAAAAATCTGCATAGCGAGTCCTGCTCTTCTAGTTTCCAACGGTTTTATTTTTTTCTCGCAAACAGCTTGGTCATGTTGATAGGATTTGTATTTCTTATGGGCCTTGACAAAAACTTGCCCAAAAAATTCACCCAGCTGTGTGAGCAGAATCCCATTCATTGGTATTCCAATAAGAGCATACAAAATCATTAATACTCTCCCTAGCATATTAGTAGGTGCTAAATTTCCATACCCTAAAATTAAAAATTATAATTAAGAATTTGCAAGATATGTTAAAAACAATACTTAATATGTCAGTCGATCCCTTTTCTACTGATAATTTACTCTATTTAGGTAAGATATAGACTCTATACAGATCAATCCATTCGTTTTTAATGCAATATATTTTTTCAAAAGAAAATGTCATTAAGAAATTATAATATTAAAAGTTATATAAAAAATGGTATTTCAAATGTCAGATATAATGAAAAACTTATCATTTACTCTATTAGTTTTTGGTATAATATATATTTTATATAGGTCTATTCATTCGTTTTTTATGTGGAAAATTTCTCCAAAAGAAACTATCATTTAAACATTAAGAACGTTCCATGTCAAGCGGATCAGTGCTCTGTACATAATTCTATGGGGTCAATTGAAACGTGCAAGTGCTTAAAATCTTCGTCTTGAAGTGCTTTATTAAATATGCTATGGCCTTTTAAAAAATCCAGTATTGCGGCCTAAATGTGACACATGAAAGGACGAGAAACTAGGAAATTTCTAATGAAATCTTCATTAAATTAGCGAAAAATGTTCAAATTATTTGCACATGACCTAAGACTATATAAATCAATTTCTTGTGTTCATTATCAATTCGAATTGCAATATTTTCTTTACTTACAAAGATCACATATCGTATATAATAAGTAGCAAGGCTAATAGAATTTTTAAATCTGTAATAGATTGCTTCGCGTTTTCGCAATACTAAGACGTTGAAAACATTGTATTTTGTGCTTGTTAGGTCCATTATTGAATTTACCTCTGTGTTGTGGTGGCCCTAGCAAGAATATTTTATGACAGATTTGGAGCGTATTTAAAATAAGTTTCTACGTTTCGTATCTAGACAAACTGGCCTGTCTTTCGACTATTACTCTCGCAATTATACTAATTTGAGACAATCTGCATACCTTCCGTTACCATCTCCACGATTTATGTGTGCTGATCTCTTAGTTTTATTTAACATAATCAATTATTTCATAAATTGTCCAAAGCATTTACAGTTATTCAGTTTTCACGTACCGCAACGTTTTACAGGGAAACACAAAATTTTTAGTTTACCGATCGAAAGAACTAATTACATTAACAATTCTGTTGAGTATGGGTTAAGTCGAGAGGCAAACCAGTTTAGTGATAGTCTTGTTTTCTTTGGTATCTCATTAAACTCTTTTTATTAAGGAGTTACGCAAACTATTGTTAGATAATAATAACAAAATTGCAACCACTTAATTATAATTTCCATTCTTTTCTGTATCAAAAAGCTTTTGTCCGTGTACTTGAATAAATTCAATTAAATATAATATATCAGAATATAATATATATGTGTACGTCCGCATGTAGAGTGACCACTTTGTCGGTTTCAGTTTAGAAGATACTCACAATCTTCTGAAAATAAGTCAAATTTTCCATATTTTTTATTGCTGAAAAACAGAATATATAATGTGCACTTTCGATTCATGTGTTTCTTATAACTTTGAAGTAATTAAAAACACGTATAATCTTATTCCTAATTTTTAATTAACATGGAGCTAATAGTAAACTGAAACTTTTAATTCGTTTTTCTCAAAATTATGTTTTCAACACTTTTAGCTTTAAACCGAATGTTGCATGCAATATTTAGTCAAATGGCTGACGTTGGGAAGAGAGTTGTAGATTTATCTCTCAAAGAAAAAGAGATTTTTAATATAATTTATTATTCAAGCCGTTGTGGTCATGTGGGATCCAGTCGATTACGTAGCTCTTATCCATCTCCACCTCACCTTCCACCTGAAAAATTTCGTTTGTTTTTAGATCCACCATGTCACAGTTCACCTCACCTCTCCCTGTCATGCTTCATCCCACCTCACCTTGTCATACTGCATCTCGCCTGACCTTCACCTTTATTGAATGTTTTGACAATTGAGATAAATGGAGGTGAGGTGGAGGTGGACAAAAGTTACGTAATCGATACGTTGACCCCAAGCAAATTTTCGGCTAAATATATACAAACTGGTCGTTTGAAATCGCACTTAAGACTCCATCTGTTTGTTACAACATACACTTGTACTTTTACCAATTTCTTCAAAACTCTACTCGCTTTTCCTCTAGAATCAATTTTTTTTCGAGGTCCATTCCAAAACATTTTTTTTAAAAAGTGTATTGTAGTATCTTGCAAGTACAAAACTGGGGTGAAGTTCCGAAAACCCTTCCCTCCCGATTTTAATGAAACTTGGTATACTTACGTATTTTGATGCGCTGATTACGAATATGATATGGAAAATTGGCGCAAATTTGTTTTTCATGGTAAAAACCTTTAAAAACCCATAAAATATAGGTTTTTTGCATTTAACTCAGTAAGTATTCAAAATTTAGCAAAATATCTTATACGAAAGTTGTATATCTTTAAAATATGCACATTTTATGTACAATACATTTTTGCGTAGGAGAGATGGTTTTTGAGAACAATGAAAAAAATGTAAATCAGAGAAAAACACTAAGACCCATACACGATAACAAAATAGTTCTTTGTTTCACTTGTACTGTTTTACAAAAATAATTTTATAACACCACCTTATTTTCGGAACTTTATCCCAAAACTGAAAGGACTTCACTGAATCTCAAAAATTAAAGTTTTTATGAGAAGGTTCAAATTTGTTGAATTTGTTTACTTAACAGTTTTTTAAAGTAAATTTCTTTTTAATAAACACAATTAACATCGTTTCGCATAGCAGGGACCTTGAACTAAAGTTTAGTTCAAGGATTAAATCAACACATGGATTAAGAGGTAAGTAATAACAGTTATTCTGCTTGGGGTCCCCTGGACCCCACATTACCATTAGGTTTGAAAATGACGGTGTGACTACAACGGGTTAAAAATCGGAAATTATTATTAATCACTATTCTTTAACATTCATAATTTAATTTAATTGTTGATGTTTGTTAAAAACAATGTGTATTCTCTTATCCCTCATAATCTGTATATAACTCGCATTGGTCTGCTCTCATCAAATCCTACTTTATGAATTTACTTTCTTTCCAATAACTTAACTTTAAACACTTTCTAGGGACCGTTAATAATGAATATCAGTATGTGAGTTATATTAATGTTTCTTAAAGCGTAATTTCTGTCCTTTTTAATGAAATATGCATTTATCGATTGGACCTCGCTTTAGTTTTAATTGGAAAACACCTACTTTCAATGAATCTCTGCTTACTGTGGTCCGGACATTTAAACAACTATAGAAACTTGCATGAGTTTCAACACTTAATTTCTAATCTCACCAAGTTGTCAACGTTCCGATGTTTAGTGTTTTACAAATATTTTCACACAGTTGCACTTCTTATTTTACATTCAGAGAAACTGTCAAAAATTTTAGTATGTACCAATAATAATTTACTGGTGAGCCGATTTTGAATATGTCAATTTTACAATATTACTGATAATTTAGAAAGTCTGAATACTAGCATCCCACAGTTCAACTGTATTGAAAGCTTGTAATTACTGTGACGTGGTAAAATTTAACACGCACAATTATTCGACTTTTAGTCATTTAAAAGCCGAATATTAAAGTTGATTAAAATAAACACCAGAGTAGAAGTCACAATTCAGGATGCTGTGCATCCAAATAAAAACTCGGCGACTTGTGCCATCTTTTATTTGAGTTTTTATATTATTTCTCTGTATAATTTTTATTTTGTTAATTTAAATTTTGTTTTGATTTCGCTTTGGGGTTATGTTAACCCTAACATTAACAATGAAAGTATCTCTACTGCCAACTTGTTAAATGGATAAATTAAAATTTGATAAATAAATTGAAAACTAATTCCTTTAAAATCATGTTTGCACGCACGAGGTTATTTTCGGCACACTTTGAGAGAGACAGCGAAGCTGTCATAATCAACGGTCCCTGGATAGGAGTTTCTGAATGCTTCACCGGTCAACATCGAGGGTTCGCGAACATCATCCTTTGAACATTGTGGGACTTCAACCGGATGCTGAATTCGGATGTGAGTTCCGAATTCGTATAGTGTCCGGTGATTCCAAAGACGTTGTGTTGTGATTTCTCACCTGTCATAATAATCAAACACTTTGAACTGTGGAGGCGCACTAGCGCCATCAATCTGAACAAATAGTGGACGCACTCGCGCCATCTAATAGAATCGGCCATCATCAGCCGATAAATCGTGATCAGCTGTCGATATACAAAACATTAACTTTATGAAGTCGACGCGCATGCGCATTTTTCAATATACACTAGTCGTTGACAACGAGACGCTGGTCTCGCGTCACTTCTATTCTGGTGTTCACACGGCGTATATCGTCTTTTTCATTTTGTTTCTTCAATATTATTTAAAAATGTGCTCTATTTTGTTTGTTGGAGCAAACGCCGGACGACAGGTGAGCTCCTCACTTTTGTATACAATTATATGTTTAAGGTGGAGTCGTCTCCACCTAATATTGTTTTTATTTGAATTAATTTAATATTGATATTATTGTTTTTATTCATTGCTCATGTGATCAGTGCGTATAATAATTACTCGGTCATCACGGCCGAATCTTTTGTATCTATGTAGCATTTCATTAATTAATTAAAAATTCTTAAATTATAAAATCAGTGTGTTTTTCCTTACTCCGACGCTCTCCATTTTTTATTTTAATATTGAGTTAGTTTGGCATAAATTATAAAATTAAAATAAAGTCGGTTTTAGTTATTTTCCCATTTTCTCAATAATTAAGTTTAAACTTTTAAAATGAGCTAACTAACTAACTAGTAATTAATTCAAAATAATAATAAAAGAATAAAATTAAGGTTACATCCCTGCTAAAAAACCAGATTATTTCCGGACAAAATCCGGATTAATTTCGGATCCGGAATCAATCCGAGAAAGTCCGATTTGACGTAGGTTTTTGGCACGGAATTTAGTCCGGTTTTGTCCGAATTATATCCGGTATTATAAAATATATAAATGCCCGTATACAATCCGAATTGAGTCCGGTGAAATCCGGAACTAATCCTGTCGTATACAATCGAAACTGAGTCCGGTGAATTCCGGTTTCTATAATCCGGATTTAGTTCGGTACAATCCGGAACTAATCTGGTCTCACGTATTTGTAAAATCCGGATTTAGTCCATTATAGTCCGGAACTAATCTGTTCTCACGTATTTGTAAAATCCGGATTTAGTCCGGTACAGTCCGAAATTAAAAAAATTTGTTTATGTAAATTGTATTGCAATATTTACATTATTTCAGTACACATGTATTTATTATTAGGTAACCATTCTTACATATAGCACTTAAATTAGTAATTAAAAATCGCCCGCATTTTGGGGGGGGGGGAC
>WNHD01002893.1:0-13851 GCA_011057455.1 Ganaspis sp. Gsp50
ATTTATTAAACTTAACTACTGTGCCCTAGTAATCCTTCTAACGAACTATCGCACATGGTAAAATTCTGGTAAATGGGTACCAGTTTTTTTTTCAGTGCAACTCTGAAATAAAACATGAAAAATAAAAAACATGAAAAGAGATGTAGTATAACAAAATGTAATGTAGTTACATGTAATGTATTACAAATGTATTATAATACATTCTCATTCCTATAGGAATGAGAAAAATGTTAATATTAAGGATAAATTTTTTTTTCATTTTTGAATTAAGAACTTGCGTTTTATAGTTTCATTTATTGAAGATATATTAGATGCTTTAATAAAAATTAAGATTGAAACAATTTCATTCAAAATGAAAGTACACACTATAAAAACGATTGGATATTTATTTGGAATGTGGCCGTTTGTTGCGTCAAATCAATATGGCGTTGATTGCATAGTATTTTTCTCTTAATAGATGAGGACTTCAGAGGACGTAGAAAGGCTTTTATGAAACCCTACTTAGCGCCTAAAAATGGAAGAAATGGAAATATGTGTCACTTTGGAGGGTTAAAGCAGGATTTCAATGCCGTGCAATTAAGTCTTCCTAAAATTCCGTGAAAGCCTACAATTTACGAATTTAGTAGGTCTTAGGTAGGATCTAAATTTCGACTCGGGGAGTCTTTAGCGCACAGTAATACAAAAAAGTGTATATGAAATGAACACAATTTTGCACTTGTTGCAAATAAATGCATGGATGTAATAGAAATGATTTTAAACTAATTTTACATTTAGGAAGCTTACATTGACGAAACACGGAAAAAATGTTGGGTAACTTAACACTTTTTGCGTGTAGAGTGCTAATTCGAAAGATATGATAGTATGATACTTTCTGAACAAAATCGAAACGCAGAGAAAACCTGGACTCGAGTTGAGTCCAGGAGTGCTCAACTTGAGTCGCATCAACTAGGAGCCTTACTTGCTCATCTAGCCTTAAGATGAATAATGTAGGTCCATGTTGAGTATACAAAAAATAGACAATTTTTTAAATAACAGCCTCCTATGAAGACGTGAGAAAATATAAATTACTTTTGTTAAAACAACCCATCTATTTTATCAAAATTCTTTTAGTCCACTCTTGCACCCCAAATTGTGAATATTTGTAGGTTATGAATGTTTTTAAACCTGAACCGAAGTACCAACCTCATGTGTAATATGAAATTCGACACTCTGAAATTCAATTAAACTAACGGCGCCACTGTCGGGTCTTAAATTTTAGCGCTAAATTTAAATCTTCCGAATACAACTGAATATTATCTAGTCTAGTAATAAAAAGATAATAAAAATTTCGTTCACATAGAATCGCATATATGACAACTTTCTAACAGAAAAATACAATAACAATAAAAGTAGAAATATAGTAATGGGAAAAATAAACTAAGAAATACGAATGCTACCAACCTACTATGCTTATAACTTCCGACCTGATATATTCCCTTCCCGAACAAAGTGAAGTTAGTTGTTGCTCAACTTAATTTCGATTTTAATGAGAGGTGCAGTATAAACTGAGGACCAGGTTTTTACTGTGTAGTTGAAAGATTTGACTTTTAAAAATTGTCTACACACGTGGATGTTAATGATTCTGGAGAAAAATGAAATTAAACGCTTTTTCGGTTGAATTAGGTTTGAAAGTGATTTTGTAAGAATTTCTAGGCGTACATCTGGACATAATATGATAGTCAAGTTGGACAGTTGTTGGCGCATTATGAACATTGATGGGAGTGCATCTGCTTGATGTGTGTACACTCCTGAAATGAGCGAGTATGGCCGACACTGATCGAGGAGAGGCGAAGATAGCCGAGACTCAGGGAATGGAAAGAAGCTGCGTACAACGATGTTATGTTACGTTTGTCTTGCGGTGTGCATTGCATGCTGTGTGTGTGTGTCTGGGGGTGCATATGTGTCAAGTGTCGGAATGCCGGCGGTCGCCTGTTGTTACTTGCCTTTGCTTTGCCTTCCTTCATTTCACTCCTTCACTTGATTCTGTTTCGAAGCAACATCGATGAAAACTCCCACCTTCAACCCTGCGCATTCTTGAGCTCTCGAGCTGCTAAGAAGGACAAGGATGTGTCGATGATGCATAAGCCAGACCATGCAAGATAATAATATCATTTGATTCCGATTCTTATTTCAAAACATACTATGTAGTCTGATACTCCTACATTTTCCAACTCTTATATCAGCATCATTTTAACTTTAAAAAATATCCCCTCATTGTCCGCTACTTCCCGGGCAGCAAATTATAATGGCGCTGTACAGTCCCAGTCTAACTCTGCTAGAAATTGTACTGGCGCTAGATAACTTATTTATCTAGCGGCTAGATGAAAATGTAACGTTCGTGTTCAGTATCTGCTAGATAGTATTTCTACACTGGCGCTAGGTTAATTTACTAGTTATACCTAGTAACTCTACACTACGGCTAGATTTGTAGAGAGGTTTAAAATGTATGTATATTTCAAGAAATTAAGTATATGTGACTGCCTACGGTGAAAGGGACCTTCGCTGCAATTAAAGTTGAGGTTATGTTTGTGTTTTTTTTATTGAAACTACAAAAAATGATCAACTCTTAATACAAGCCATTGACATTTAAGTCTTCATTAGATTCAAAATAATTTTTGATTTAACATAAGTAAAAATGAACGTTTAATCATGGAAAAACTGTCACCAAACATAACCTTCTCTTTGTTTGCAGCGAAGGTCCCTTTCACCGTGGGCAGTCACATATATATTTCACTGAAATATTTTTAAATCTATTTTACTTTTAGCAAATAAATGTATTTTTTCGTTTAATACAATGAATTTTTTATTACAAATTACAAATAAATAATTTAATTATTACATAGTATAAATTATTAAAAGTTACAAATTATGATTTTATAGAATTTTTTTTAATATCATTCAGTTGTTTCAATAATAACAACTTCTTTGCCATCAACCAGATTATCCTCTTGTAAAATTATAGGAATCTCTTTTAAATTTACTTTTTTTGATCGTAATGATCGGCAGCCGTCCCAGTCGACTGCGTTTGTTAACGCTGGTCCCAGGACTTTCAAAAATTCCTTTTCCGTCAAACTCTTATTGTTTGAATTGAATTGTCTTGTAATTGCATCTACAACAGAAGTTTAAAGAGCTGAGTATTAAAATTGTATTACGTAATTAAAAAACTTTATTAATATTGTCAGTAAATAAGTTCATTTCAAAATGCGCTCTTTTAATTTAAATCAGAAAGTAAATTAGCTAAATGTCCTCTACTATAAAGTTCCAAAGCAAATAAAGTTCCGAACGTTCAAGTGAACGAAATTTTTATTCTCCTTTTTTAAAAAATTCAGATTTGTCCTAAAATATTATTTTACGATAACAATTATTAACTTTTATGTTATTATTGTTTAAAAATAATCGTCCTTTTTCATTACAAAAGTATATTTTTAAAAAAATAAAACGAAAACAAAACATTTCGTTCAAATGAACGTTCCGAACTTTAGAAACATAAAGTTCCACTGTTTCTTCGAAAAAAATGTATTGTCAGTCGAATTTTACCAGTTTTTTGTGAAATTTCCACTTTAGATTTGCTATTTGCATTTCAATGATTCAAGTAAGGAAGGTGCTGTATCTAATAAAAATCTATTACGGATTACATTAAATAATTCTGCATTTTTTTAAAAAACAACTATCACACCATAATTTTTTCAATGAATAAGAACTAAACATTGATTCTCGCATAAAAGAAAATTAAAAGAAATGTTTGGTCCATTAGTGTTTTTTTAATTATACAAATATATCCAAATTTGTAAGTTTAGAAGATATTAAGAATTGATAAACATTATACGGTTTGTTGGCTTTTAAAATACTATTAATAAAGAAAATAGCTTTTTATAAATTTTTTTGTTGACTTCAATAAATAAAAAAAGAATTAAAATTCCAATTGTTGACATGTAAAGTGTACCTTATATAAAAGTATTTAAAACTTACCTAAAATGCATTTGTTCATTTCAGTTTCCTTAAAAACCAAAGTCTTCTGTTCGTTTTTTCTAACAGCATTAAACAAAAGAGCAACATCTCGACTCAGGTAAAATTTTAAAATATTGGTTACCGTACGAGGTAGGATACCTTTTACATCCACCAAATTGTTAAATGTTTGTTTCTGTAAAATATAAGCACTTGTAAAATAAAATATTTTTTCGTGAAAACCTTTCATGAGTATGCGAATTTAATACAAAGCCCTGAAATCTAGTTCCGAATATTTCAATAATTAAAATAACAATATTAAAGAAATGTCAATTATAAAAATATATGTGAATCTGTATACTTACAAACTCATGTCTGAATATTGAATCAGTTTTTAATGTATTTTCAAAATTATTGAATTCCTCCAATTGACAAAACGGTAAAATTAGATTATGCTTCTCAGCAAAAGTTTGTGGTAGCTCCAAATTATTACCATTAGAGATCAATAACGTTCTTATTTCTCTTAGTTGCCGTTGTAATTCTACTTGGTTCAGGTGGATGACATGAATCGCATCCAAAACTTTGTTAAGGATTAGTCCAGTGTTACCTGTTAATCAGTTTTATATGAATAATAATATTTATTAGAATTTTATTTAATACTTTTTAAATCTCATACCAAGTTCTTCAGAAGATATTTCTGCTTCAAAAATTTTTTGAACGTCACATTTTGAGCTTGTTGAAGCAACTGAAACCGTATAAAAAAAACAAAATAACAATTTGTACACACCACTTGAAATATAAGTAATGTAATAGAAATTCGTAAAAGAAAGCAATTTATTAACTATATTATTCATTCTTGTAGAATAAATAATATAATAACAGACAATAAATATCAATATTATAAACTAAGAGACTGGAAAACAACAAAAATTTAAATAAATATTTTGTTAAAAATTCAAATCCCCCACTCACTATCAACTGTTTTTGTAGATGATCCTCTTCCGTCTATAAAATCCGTTTTTTGAAGTAGTTGGTTTTCAACGTTTACAATCTCTGGCGAAAATTCTTTCATAGTTTTTAGTTTCTTCGAAGAATCGTTTTCAAAATCTCCACTCGCTTGATCAGAAATTAATATGCACGTTAATACGTTGCTAAGCTTAATAATAAAATATAATCAAAATACAGTGTACCTTTTCGCTTAACTAGGTTACTTGTGCTTGAATTCTTGTGGTTTTTATTTAACTCGTTTTCACCGGTACGTGATTCCTTACAATTGATTGATCTCTTTAAATCTATAAAATAAAATTTGTAAATAATTGTAAAATATAAATATATCTATTTACGTTGAAAAACTGGTAATAATGAAGTGATGATGAAACATATACCTTTATGCTTTTCTTGATAAGTTGTACTTGTAATCTTGTAGCCCCCCTGCATATTGTTATCCATATTATGTTTTGTTGTTACTTTACTTGGTTCTACAATTAATGAAAGTTTCTTAATATAATAAAATTAATTAATACTAAAAGCATATTATCTTTTTAATTTTCTTTAATATAATTAAATGTTTACTTCTGCATGAAAGAGGCTTACTTTGTCACTATTGAACTTTTTTACAAGGCGACATTCTTAATAAAAATGGAACATTTTGAAAGGTCTTAAACTCTGTAGATGAAAAATTCGCGAAGTTATAAGCATTTAAAGTTAAAAGTCTTAAAAACCACATTTTGAGAATAACGAGTTTAAAGTTCAATAGAACCAACCGACAAAGTAGGCCTTTTTTATGTGGTCGTACGCAAATACTAATATCTGTATGTACCTTTCTGTTTTTTCTCGGTCTGTGAAATTTTCAATATTTTAGATCCTTGATTATCGCTAGAGGATGATAATTCATCATTTTCTGATGATTCGCTGGATTCTATAAATGAAAATAATTAAATATAAATAAAATATAAATTTAATATACACCAGCATTGAAAATTGTCGTTCCTATTTACAGAAGTGGAAAGAAAACAATAGAACGTAAATAAAATCACGGTATTATGTTCAAGAAGTGAGACAAAAACTTAAAAATTTTAAAAGCTGAAAACATTTTTAGTCATATAATTTTATATTTCTTTGCCATTTCAAAGTGATTATTTTACTTCATAACTTACTAAAAAAATTCTCGAATTCTTCAATTATCGTTCAATATTTTTGAACAAGTGTCCTGATCTACAAAAGATACACTAAATAATTCCAATTATCTTTATTTTTTAGGCGAATTAGCAGCTTTAGTTTGGATTAAGACAAATTCGAGAAATTTGTTTACTAATTTATTCTAAGCAATATAATAACTTTGAAGTGTATAAGAAATATTTTCAATAAATTGCCAAATAAGAATTTCAATGTAATTTAATTTAATTTTAATGTTTAATTCAAATAAACACCACTATTACTGTCGTCCTCAATATTTTTATCCATAAAATCAGATGGCTTAGAAACATTGAAAATCTCGTTTTCTTCTTCATGCGTTGCGATTGGCCTCTTCTTTTCACGCTTTTTTTTAATCAGTTCAGCTTTTTCCTTTCCTGGCATTTCTGAGTCAGTCGAGAAAGCATATTCTGTGTAGGTCAATTTTTCACGTAGGATCTTCGCTTCTTTTAAAGTTTCTAAAATAATAATACATTAGTATTAATATAATTAATTTTCTACACATTATTTAGGGATCACAGTTCATTTCCTTTTTTACGTAATCCACTTTTTTCCCTTTATTTTCCTCTTTTCTTAAGAAAATTCGCTAAAACACCTAAAATCAAGTATTTTTCCCTCTTTTCCTCTATTTTTCAATAATTTTTTTTTTTATAATTTTTTAACAATAATACTTTACATTACTTCAAAATAAATCAAATATTTAAAAATACTTCAAAATACTTAAAACTACTTTAAAATACTTTAAATTACTTCAAAATCCTTTATATTACTTTAAAAGACATTAAAATATTTCAATATACTTTAAAATAGTTCAATGTTTTTAAAAATATTAGTATTTTAAGTATTAAATAAAGAAATGAAAAGATTTTAAAATTACTTTAAAATATTTCCAAATACTTCCCAATACATCAAAATATTTCAAAATATTTAATAACACATAAAATGTCTACAAAATATTTCAAAATACTAAATAAAAAAATCATTATACTTCAAAATATTTCAAAAAATGTACAGTTACTACAAAATATTGACAAATACTTCCCAATACTTCAAAACCTCTAAAAATACTTAAAATGTCTTTAAAATATTTCAGACTACTTCAAAATATTTTAAAACACTTAAAAAGATTTAAAAACATTAAAAAAAATTTGAAAATATTTAAATATGCTTAAAATTAAATTAAAATACTTCAAAATATTTAAAGATACTTCAAAATAGTTCAAAGTATTAAAAAATATTAATAGTTATTAAATAAAGTATACAAAGATTTAAAAATTTCTTTCTTAAAGTATTTAAAATATTAATTGAAGTTGTTCAAAATACATCAAAAGAATTAAAAATACTTAAAATGGTTTTAAAATTAAAAATATTGACCTTTAGCAATTTAAATTCTATAAAAAAATATTTTTACAATTATCCTCCTTTTATGCAAGAATATCCCCTTTTTTAAAAGTAAAAATCCCCTTTTGCACCTAAAATTAAACGACAAAACGACTGTTATCCCTGATTATTTAAATATATAATAAATTATAGATTATACTCACTAGCTCGACCTCGGTACTCAATTTCGTATTTGGACCAGTACGCAGGTGCCTGCTGCAAATTCTTTAAGTACTTGTTTAGTTCAGCGACAGTTGCATTATTGTATGGGGAAGGAGGGAATTTTGCCTCATGAAGATTATTTTTTCGGTTAAATGATGTCCACGAGGACAAAACTATATCGACGAAAATCTGTCCTTTTTCATTTTTGTGTTGTGGAAACACAACTAAATCATAAGGGTAGCTGCTATCGTCAGCATCAAATTCCTTATTCGACATAATTCTGAAAATCATTTAGTGAATATTCGTTAAAGGTAAACAATTGCAAATACAAAAAAGTTCATTCTTTGGTAATGATATTGTTTAAGAAAACATTGTACATTTCCACAATATATTCTAAAAATTAAAAAACATAGTATCAAAACATATTACCAAGTTGCGAAGTTCACAATGTTTTTGATCAACGATTTAAATTAAAAATATTTGTTTCGTTCCCATTTTTATCTTAAAGGCTTATTTGAAACGTATTTTGTTCGACAAATTTTATTAAAAATATTGTAGATAATAATGTTTATAATATTCCGTTTTATGACACTTTAATATGTTTTTAATCGTTGATAAAACGTTGTAGACTTCAACCAGGTAACATAGTGAATAAAATTAACGTTTTTGAAGTTAAATTGTCAAATAACAGAAAATATTAAAATTTTGTTTGATTGTTAATTTATCACTGGTGAATTAAGACAATGGATTACATACTTTTTACAAGGAAAAGAATAAATAGCTTTCAAAATATGTGCGTTTGCTCGCGGCCTCACGGGCTCACGGTGAAAGGGACTTCACCGTCAAACGAAGTTTAGGTTATGTTTCTGTTCTTTGGATTGAAACTACAAGAAGATGATTAACTATTATCATACAAACTGTTAATGTTTACGTCTTCATTAGACCAAAAATATTCGACAAAAACTGTTTTTGACTTTACATAGTTAAAAATGAATGTTAAATCAAGATAAAACTATCGCTAAACATAACCTAAACATCGTTTGACGTAAGGTCTCTTTCTCCGTGGGCAAACACATATTATCTAGATATTATCTTTATATTTGGATAAAATTAATGTATAAAAAGGTTAAGAGATAATTACCCCTTATTGCAGAAGATTTTTGGAATTTACTTGAACAAAACTATTGAATTGCGAAATTGGATTTATAATAATGATTAAAACTAGAGATCACTGTCCATTTTTATATTTCTTTCGTCACAAACTTTTCATTGGCTGAAAAGAGCGCATAATTTAAATATTGGTATTATCGGAACACTGATTGGGTATTTAAATGCTGCCAATGCATGAACTTAGTAGCACTGAACATCTTCGATATATCGAATCGATTTGTGGTTTTGTTGTCGAAACTCGAAATCAACGCAAACGTTTACCCAAGTGAACTGCACGTGAACTGTCAAAAATATTAGTAAAACTGTTATTTTGTAATTTCTGGTATTGTTTTGAAAAATTCTTTGACTTTAGGAAAATTGTTTGGATTTATTTACTTCATTTATGTAAGTATCATACTTTTATTTGACGTTAAAAAAACTGTGTAGTTTAAATAGAGGTTATAATATTTATGTTGCAAATCTACTATACTATGTAACATTTATAAAAAAACTCAATGCTTTTTTGTTTTTAATATAGCAAACATTTATAATTTTATTTTTCAATGTTACTGTAATGTTTAATAAAGTAAATTTGTAGCAATGCAATATATTTAGATTCCTAACCTAGAAATTTCATAATATTTTCAATTTTTACTTACAATTAATTGTATTACAATTTATAACATAATAATTTAAACTAAGGCAGTACTTGACACTTTTTCATAGTATTGATCATATATACGATAAATAAAGTAAATCAAATATGTGAAATACTAAATCAATTTGTAATTGCGATCTACTAAGATTTTAACTTCTATTGAGCAAATATTTTATATTCGAGATATTAGAAAAATTATGATCACTTTGAATAATTTATATCCGCGAGTTTACATTTAATATTATACTTTATATCATAGTATTAATTTGTTGCTTCTTTCATCTTTTGATCTAGCAAATATAAAGTTTTAAAAAATTATCACAATTTCATTGTATAAATAATATTATATATTATTATTTTTATAATGTTATTATAAATTTATTTTTTTATTTCATATTATTGTCAACTTTTTATGTGACAACTATAACCACTAAATCCTTAACGTCCAAACAACTTTTGCATAAATTTTAATTTATTGTCTAATCATTACAATAAATAATTATAAAAAATGCATAATAATTTAATAGTAATTACTTAATTTAAAAATTGTTTAAGTTATTTACTTCATTGTAATCTATCAAAAACCTCTTACACTTTCAAATAAACTTTGAAACAAAATTTATTTTATTTTTCAAATCATAAATATATTGTTAAATTGATTTGTTTCTTGCTGAAAATTTATTTATTCTGTGAACTTTCATTGAAAATGTACTGGTCTGTGTTTAAGTAAATATTAATTGTAAATAATAATCAAGAAGATAAATTATATTAATTGATAACCATTATTAATTTAAATAATAATTTTTGGCTGGAACTGTCCATTTAAGAAATACCATAAAATCAAGTAGTTTTTTAAGAAATTGAAACTATTTCGTTCAGTTCTAAAAGATATTGATATAATCTACTATTTATGACCTTCAATTGTAAAATAATAAAAATTAAATTAATTTAATTGTGATTGTAAAATGCAACTGCAAGATTTTTCTACATTCAAGTTAAAATACTCAAAAAATATGAAGCAAACGATTTTTATTTGCTAAGTTTATATATTGTTATTGTTCCTTAGCATTAAAATGAAATCTTAAATACCTCAAAATTTCTAAATTTGGTAGTACAACTTTAAAAATAATTTTACTTATTTTGCAATATTTTTAAATATTACTTACTTTCCTTACTTTAAATTCAATTTCAGATAAATTAAAGAAAATTATGAATTTAATATTTTAAATAATAATTTAAATATTTTTCTAAAAGATCTATTCAACCATGGATGACGACTTAATTCGCAAACGCATATTAACAGCAGCAAGAGTACGGAAGCATAGAGCACGAATAAAAGCTACTAGATTGCGCACTGAACAACTATATAACCGGAGACAAAGAAGCAGCTCGGAATCTGATGGTATTCAACAAACTTCTTTATTTTTTTAATGTAGAATTTCTTTAATTTAGCTTTAATCAATTCATTAATTACTAAATGTAATAACAAGAAACCCTGTTTCTAGAAGCAAGTGAGTCTTCAAATTCTTCACGCTCATACAGAGAACGAAGTCCACTTAGAAGGGAAAATGATCAGCAACAAAGAGATGTATCCTCGGCTTCTTCCCTCTCAAGCAGGCATGAGTTAAACAACGCTACAAGAGAAGATGAAGCTTTTGTACGAAACGAATCACCAGCTGCAGAAGACAATGATTCTAGAGAATCTATACCTGTTAATAGGGAAGAAAATGAATCTTTACTCTCTGAATCTGGAGAATCTGGAGAATCTGGAGAAGAAAGTTCAGATTTGGATGAATCTAGTGAAGATTCTGATAATGATATTATCAATGATGAAGCAAGAAATGAAAATCTTGATTTGAGAGATATGGAAAGAATACGATGCTGGGCTATAAAAAACAAAATTTATCAATCTGCTGTAGAAGAGCTACTAATAATTTTGAAACAAAGATTACTTCCAGATTTGCCAAAAAGTGCAAAAACTTTTCTGCACACATCAAGTGCAAGATACAGAATTGAACCCATGGCAGGGAAAAGTGGTAGTCTAGGAGAGTTTGTGTACTACGGTATAAGAAAAGGCTTGGATGCATGTATAGATCCAAATGTTCATACATCTAATACCATTGAATTGAAATTCTTTGTTGATGCAATTCCAGTAAATCAATCTGGTGGTGATGACGAACTTTGGACCTTACTTTGTCAAGTGCATTACGATCACGATATCTACAAACCATTTGCTGTTGCAATCTTTTGTGGTAAAGAAAAACCTGAAAGCACAGATGTTTATTTCGATAAGTTCATCAATGAATTAAATGAAATATTGGAGCAGCCGATTTTAATTTCTGGGAAATTGTATACCATCCTTGTGAAGTGCTTTATATGTGATACTCTTGCTAGGGCATTTTGCAAAAATACAGTTGGTCACGTTGCTCTTCAAGCCTGTGAAAGATGCACCGTAAAAGGATCAACAGCTAATGTTCCCAGCACAGTGTATCCTTCAACAAATAGCAATGCAAGGACAGACCAGTCTTTTAGAAACCAATCAGATAAAGCTCATCATAACGGTAGAACTCGACTATTGGATATTAGACCTCCAATCAACATGATAGTTTCTTTCATATTAGACTTCATGCATTTGTGTTGTCTTGGAGTCATGAAAAGACTGTTTGAATGGTGGCTATCAGGAGACTTAAATGTTCGTTTGAGTGTTAGAATGAGAAATGTTCTGTCAGATAGAATGGACCTCTTAAAATCACAAGTTCCGTGTGAGTTTCAACGTAAACCCCGTTCTTCAAGAAAGTACACCAAATGGAAAGCGACAGAATTTAGGTTCTTTCTGTTATACTGTGGTCCCATTGTTTTAAAAAACGTTCTGCCACAGAACTTGTACAAACATTTTCTACTTTTCCACGTGGCCTGTAGGATATTATGTTCCGACAGTTTGTGTATAAGATTCAATAACTACGCTAAAGAATATCTTATAGCATTCTTTAAAGGGCTTAAATCATTTTACGGTGAAAAATCGCAAGTGTTAAATTGTCATCACATAATTCACTTAGCTGATGACGTTCTAAACATGGGATGCAGCCTTAGCAGGATATCCGCGTTTATATTTGAGAGCTTCTTGGGAAAACTAAAGAAAAAATTAAGATCACCTCACAGACTGTTAGCTCAGCTCTCTAGAAGGCTTCACGAGGAAGAATCGGTAATGACAGAAAAACCAAAAATGCCTGTCAATTTAGAGATTTTAAAAAACAACGGGGACAACATTTTAAAAATTCAATTGAAACAATGTATTATTTCTACAAAAAACCCAAATAACACAGTTTTATTAACAAATAATGAGGTGTTAAAGATAACTAAAATATTTGGTACTTTAGATGATCTCCAAATACAAGGGCACATTTATAAGAAAAAAAAACCCATCTTTTCTTTTCCATTGGATTCGTCATTATTAAATATGTGGGAAATCTCTAAAAAATCATCGCCTGAACTGGTTACTTATCCTGTGACAGAGATTGAAGGAAAACTCGTTAAATTGTCTGTCTCAATCCGAGCCGAAGGAAATAAACATACGTACGTCGTACCCTTGCTACATCAAAATTAAAAACAAGTAAGCTTTTCAAAAAAATGCATCACAATGAAAATAATAATCCTTTTCTTTCTTATTTTATTATCCTGTCGTAATATGAAAAAATAATACTATATTTTATTTACTAAATTTTAAGTTTGGGAACTTTGAAAATGTACAATTTTATGTTTAAAAATAAAAAAATAAGTATTTGGATGAAAATTTTAAAGCCAACTAGAATAATTTCAAATTTTTGTATAAATTGTAATATAACTTAATATTTAACTGAAATATAATTTTGAACAATGTATTATATATTGCATTACGTTTATTTTGCTTGTTTAGAAAACTAACTTTGAATTTAATACCTTTCTATAATACAAGTATTAGTATAGCATTACTATACACAGTAGCGCGAGACAAAATCTGTAGTAGACTTACAAGCATATCGAGAAACTAGATAAAATAAACCTCGCGCCAGCCTAGTATTTCTATATATAGCAGCGCGTGACAAAATCTGTAGTAGACTTACAAGCATATCGAGAAACTAGATAGAATAAATATCGCGCCAGCCTAGTATTTCTATAAATAGCAGCGCGTGACAAAAACTATGCTGGCGTTAAGCATATCTAGACTGCCACGATAATTTTCTACCCGGGATGCTCCACGAGAAAAGGGACCTTACGCGTTTTTCAATAAGGTTGCTTTTGCATCAGTATGACATAGTAATTACGACCTTACGCAAAAGCGCGTAAGG